>CM076463.1:23190142-23327642 GCA_038419695.1 Scomberomorus guttatus
CAAATCAAATGTAGTAAAACTGGCAACTTCTGGTTTATTAAAGCAGGTAGAATGAGATAGAGACCAGTGATGGTCATCAGTCTGGTCTGTTTGATGGTTTTAAAATGTACAGAGCTAAACTAAATGTATCCAACAGTGGTGTTAGTCTAAAAAAATCTACTCTGTTCTAGATCTTAAACTTAATCTTAAACTTAAAAGATAGTTACCATAGTGTAAAATATATATATTTTTAAATTGTAGTATTGGCTATTATCTGTTTTGACTTTTTTGATGTATTGCATGATAAACACAGTGTAAATAAAGTTGCTTAAAAATCAAATCCCTCTGTCTGTCTGTTAATCCAGCTGGCTGACAGCGAGGTCTTGCCCACCACACCACATGCCAAACTCCCTTCTCGCTCCATGCAAATATCACAAAATGTCGACTGGCTTGTCAGCATGCGTGTGTGTTTCTGTGCGTGTGTGTGTTTCAAACTGAGTGTCCTGCATCTATCCGTCCATACTTCCGTCTGTCTGCTCCCTTATTTATTATTTGCCCCTCGTCTTTCTTTCTGTGTTTTCTTTCCGTTTTCTGCCTTTCATCACCGCCTGGATTCCCAAATGTAAAATGGCAGCAGAGAGGAGAGAGAGAGAGGGCGGCGTACATTTTTAATGGAGGGCTTTTATATTTTAACGAGCCTCCCTTCTCTCTTCCTTAATTTAGTTCAATGAGAAGGGAAGGCGAAGAGACAGACGGAGGAGAAAAAATATAAATAAATTACACGTAAACTGATCTGCTACTCGGGAAGCTGGCATAGTTGCCAAGAATCGCAGCCACACCCGCTCACCGTCCATCAGGTTCAAGACATCTGATTGGACGGCAGATAAACTTGATTCTTGATCTCAGAAACAGGAGTTTGACAAAACAAAATCTTTAATCTAAAAACTCCATCCTCTGAGGCAGGCTGCGAAACTAACTAACTAACTAAAAAGCTAGTAAGTGGACCTTGAGTAAAAGATGATTTTGTCAGAATCTTGGCACTTATTTTGGTTTGTTCCGATCTTGTTGAGTTGAAGTCAAGGACACTCTGACATTTAAAATTTTGAGATTCAGCTGCTGGAGGGCATCGCATTCATTTGAGCTGAATCAAACCCAGACAACAAACAAGACACACACACATAGATGCTGTGAAAAAGATAGAGATTTTTTTTTTCTTCCAAAAAGTTGCTGTTCAGCAGCCAACTCTCAAAACTCAGATGTCAGAGTGTCCTTGAATGCACCAACAGGGAGAGTTTTATAAAACAGTCACCGCTCTCAACTGAAATTATCAGTCACAACTACATAACAAAATAAAAATTGGTTTGAAAACTCTGCTTGTTGGTGCTTTCAGGGACCGTCCAAAATCTAGTTGCTGAATGACTAAATTCACATGATTCCTTTCACAACATCCTGTGAGCTACTTTATGTCTGTCAACATACAGCCAAGATACAGCTCCTGAATATTTTTCAGCAACCAATACATACATTTTGGATGTCAGAGCTTCCTGAACGCACCACAATAATGTAAAGACTGAGTATATTGACTGTGAGGAGTTTCACATCTCTGGAAGCTGATTTTGATACAAATAAACTAAAAGCATTGGCTGGCTTGATGGAAGGAAGTCAGTGTAAATACAGATGGACTATTTGGAAAATGCAGAGATTTATTTGTGGTAAAGCAAATAAAAAAAGCAAATTAAAGTTTAAAAAGAGCCAGAGCAGCAGACAGAGGAGGAGCTGCTGAGTAACTGTCATCTACAATGTTGTTGATCAGTGGGAAGTGTGTGTGTGTGTGTGCGTGTGAGTTTGTGTGTGAGAGAGAGTGAGAGAGAGTGTGCTGATTACACAGGAAGAAGAAGAGTAAGACACGAAATTCTGGGTCAAGAGATGACACACACATGGTCTTTCAGATTCTCTTTCTCTCTAACATACACACACACACACGCGCACACACAGATTTGTCATGCAGTTGTAAACAGTAGAGACAAGTCTGTGTCTGCTGCTGCAGTAACATGTCTGAGAGGAGAAAAATAAACTGTCAATTTGCTAACTCAAATTGTAAATTGTAATATTTCACCCTGTATTAGTCGGATTTCTGCAATTTCCATTTGTCGTTTTCAATTACTGTCGCAGCCCCCCCCCCTCAAAAAAAACACACCTATGCAAAAAAACATTCAGAGCAGGAGGAAATGAGACGAGGCGATGTAACATGAAGCAGGAGTTGCCGTTTGAAATCTTACCAGACACAGAGACACCACACAGCTGAATTTTATAACTCCAGACAGCAGAATAGCTCTATCCTAAGTTGCTACATTAAGAAGAAGTCAGAAGCTTTTAATGTAAAGTTTGTCCTGAGGATGGTGTGAGAAGACAGGTCAGAGGGTCGGGAAAATCGAAAGGGTTCATCCTCAGGGGAGCAGGAATGTGATCGGGAAATTTAATCAAAAACAGAACGTTAGATTTAGATATTTCTTGTGTGCTCGTGGAACATTTTGGCCTAAGCTTGGTGCTAGAGGGAAAGTCAGCAAAATTATTAGAAATCCTCCCCCTGAAGAGCATTATTTCACGACAAATTAAATGAAAAATCTGTCCAGTAGTTGTTGATGTCTTATTCTGGATTACAATGTTTCTTTTTTCTTTTTAGAATATTTAACACAGCAAGTTTTATTAATGTTACAGTTCTTGTTCCCAGTCAGTGAAACAGTTGTTAATCATTTTTATTATGTTAACAAGACAATAACTTGCTGCAAATTTTCTCTCCAAGGTGTAGAAAGAAGTGGATTGGAATTACTGAAAATAGAAAAGAGAGGACATTTTTTCGTAATTATGAGAATTAGAAGATTTAATTATAATTATGGATCCCATACTTATGCATATACAGGTCTAGTATGAGATCTTCATGAGGAGATGCTAAACTACTAACAAGTCATAATTACAAGAAAACGTCTCAGCCTTGCTTTATTTGCTTAATGCAATGCATTTCTTTGGATTAGATATACTGTACATTGGATATCTAAACTGTAAATAAACTGGAGTAAACACTGGTCTCACACACACACATTCATGCACACACACACAGTGGAACATTCTCCAAACTGTACAGGCTCTCCTCTGTGCAAACTGAACACTTGACAGAAAGCACCTGCTGTAGCAACGTCAACACACACACACACACACACACACAGACACACAGACACACAGACACACACACGCACACACACACACACACACACACACACACACACACGCACACACACACAGAGCTTACTGTTGAGGTTGGGGACTTCCTTGGGAGGAAAAGTACAGCAACATTTTCCAGTGGGGTGATATGTATGTATTTATTTATTTTCTGTGTAATGAACAGAGTGAAGGACAGCAGACTCCCGTCATGTGAAATGTCAGTGAAAAAAAGAAAAAAAAAGAAACAGAGGAAAATGGAAGGTAGGGAAAGAAGGAGGCAATGGGAAATATGTCATTTGGAAAAATGTTGTTATGAAATGATTTTTCTTAGCCAGGTCCATCTGGATGATCTGTTATTACTGAATAAAAAAGGATATGAGAATCTACTCTTTTTTCATGCTGCCTTTGTGCTTAGTTACATGTGAGAAATTTGAAATATTATGAGAAATGTAAGTTTGAATCCACTATAGATACACAAATTTGATATTTAAATACGTATTTGCAAAAAATAATTCATACCACTATATTTTAAATTCACATTTTCTAAATCTATGATTACTGTTTAAGTAAAAGCACATTTTTTATATTTATATTTTTCTATATACATATATTTTCTATTTATTATTATATTCTGAAATGAATAACCTAAACAAGGTCAATTTACGTAGAAAGTTCACATTTGACACGTTGTAGAGATAAGTATTCTTTAATATTGGAGTGTGAAGCTTCATTCAGGATCTTGAAAATAGTAGTAGTAGTAATAGTAGTAGACAAAATAATGAATAAACAAAAAAATGTACAGCAAATTTCATTCCAAAAATATGTTATAATTTGTATTCTTGAATTATTTTTCACGTCAGGACACATTCATTAGTTTTTCTTTTCAATTTAAGTATTTTTACATTTTTATAATATCACTTCTTCGTAGTGTAAGCTGCATTGATTTATTTACTTTTTGTCACAGTTGGTCCTCCATACAAACAGGTCAAGATACATTTTTGTGTATTCTTCGCTCGACCTGAGACTCAAAACCATGTTGTATTAACCAATTATCAAGGTTGTTAAAGTTAATTTATCTAATTATCTTCGTGAACACAAGGCTGCACACAAATGTCCAATGACCACAACCTCTTTTCCTCATGAAAATTCATATCACACAGCTTTTTAATACAAGAGTGAAGGGAACCACAATATTATCATATTATAGAGCTGTATATTAACATACAGTGCTGTAATGTATTACTCCAGAAACATATGTGTTGAAGAGAAACACAGCAGCCCACGATAACATTCTGAAGATTTAAGATAAAAAACAAATGAATGGTTTTCTGAAAGCGTTTCATTTTTCTTGGTATTTGCGGTTGTTTACTTTGCCAATATCACCAGTTGAAGGTCAGAGTTCACACATCTTTTTGTTTAGCATTACATCACTGAATAAATTAACCGAGAAATCTAATTAGAGCACAAACGTGCTGTATAACAAATAAATTAAATAAATTAAATGCTGTGTGTTTCCCACCTGTTTCCACCAATTATTATGCTACATGGCGGCCAGAAGTATGTGGACACCTGTACATTACAGTCACATGTGACAAGTGAACAAAAATTAATCTTTTGCTATTACAACATATTTTGGAAGATATTTTCAACAAAATTTTGGAACGTTGCTGCAAGGATTTGTTGGAAGCACACAATTGTTTAAAATATTATTGTATGCATTAAGATTTTCCCTTCACTGGTACTAAGGCCTAACCAGTAACAAAAGACCCAGACCAAAAGTACACAAATGTTTTGGACAGGGGTGTCTAAATACTCAGGGCCACAAAATTTTAGAACAGTTTTAGAAAGATGCCATAAAAGAAAATTTATTATTTTTAAACTGTAGACAGTAGATTTCCATCAGCTTAGAGAAGTGACTTTAGCGACTGAGAGAAGAGATGAGAGGCAGAGTATTAAAAGGCATTAGTGTGTTTTACAGCAAAGTGATGCAGATTACGATCCATTTCACTCGACTGCTTAGCGGAGAGAGAGAGAGAAACATTTCTCTCCCTTTACCTTTCCCCTCATTTCACAGCCTCCCTCCCAAACTGAGCTGCCATGCAGTAAAATAATTCAGCCAAACGTGATTCTTGTGACTTAAATACATCACCAGAGGCAGACAGCAGAACAAAATAAAAATAAGCCTCCGCCAACAAGTCAAGTTGCAGTTTACATCCATGTCTGTCTAGACTCATATAATATTTGTAGTGAAGACTTTGAAGGAATTTAATAAAAGATATTAAGTGTATTTTGTGGCGAAATGGAAGTTATCACTATATTGACATGTATGATTCCAGCAGTGGTGGAAGAAGTATTCAGATCCTTTACTTAAGTAAAAGTACCAATACAGCAATGTAAAAATAACTAACTACTTTATATACAGTTAGACAGTTCAGTCTAGTGGCTCCCAACCTAGGGGTCGGGCCCCTCCAAAGTGTCACCAGATAAATCTGAGGGGTCGTGAGATGATTAATGGGAGAGGAAAGAAGAAAAAACAAAGTTCTGATACACAAATCTGTTTTCAGTTTTTGGAATTTTTCTCTAATCTTTGATTTTTGAAACATGTGAGAAGTTCAGAGGGAAAAATAACTTGGTGGAGCTGTTAACAACTCATAAACATCTGAAATGTGACCCCGACCGCACACACTGCTTTTTGTAAGACGTCAAAAGCCCAAAAGGTTGGAAACCACTGTTTTCATCTTTAACAATGTGTTGTATTTTAAAAGCTTGTTATATTATCCATTGTGTCAAATCTTCATCTGAAAAGTAACTAAAGCTGTCAAATAAAAAGGAGTAGAATAACAATATTTCCCTCTGAAATGTAGTGGAGTGGAAGTATAAAGTAGCATCAAATGCAAAATACTCAAGTAAAGTACATGTACCTCAAAATTGTACTTAAGTACAGTACTTGAGTAAATGTACTTAGTTACTTTCCACCACTGGATTCCAGTGAATAATTCAGCACCGGCTTTACACCCAATTAATCACAAGATTGTTTTCTCTTTGCTTTGTTTTCTGAGATATAACGTTCATGAGAATGGGACGGACAGACAACCTGAAAACATAATGCCTCCGGCCACCACTGTCACCGACGCAGAGGCATAAAAATACATAAAAAGACCTTCAGGGAGAGTCTGGAACAGCCATGTGTTTTCTTCTTGTTCAACTTTTTAATTTTAAATCAGATTGCATTCACTTAAATGTCATATGACTCTATGATCACCTGATCTGACACAGTGACCATCTCAAAAGACATATTGTGTAGTCTGATCCAGGCACGGTGGTGTAAAATCTCTACATTCATGTCGTGTTTTAACCTCATTTAAGAAGTACATGTGGGAATGTTCATTCATTCTGAGAGAATTTTTTCTCTCTTCTTTGTTTTGAGGAATATTTAGTGCTTTTCTATTTTGGTTTGATTTTTGGGAACAAGTATTGCATTTAATGACTGAAAATAAAAAAATCTGTGACAAAAATGAGAAAAGCTGGAACATATGTGTGTATCTAATTCTGCATTAATGTGTTTATGGGTTTGAGTGTGTGTATGGTGCATTCATGCCTATGTGTAAGTCTCTCTCTCTCTCTCTCTCTTTCTCTCCCACATCAGTCTACCACCTGTTTTCCCAAAGTTATGACCTCAGCCTGCAGGCGTCTCTACCTAACACTGCTAAACTACATACAGCTGTGTGTGTGTGACTGAGAGAGAGGGAGGGGGAGAAATAAGTACATCTAGACAGGAAGATGAAAACAAAAGTGACAGAAAATATGTAATAAAGTAAATATGTAATAAAATGTGTGTCAATAATAGAGAAAATATGCGTGTGTGCGAGTGTGTGTGTGTGACACAGAGTTTAAAAGCAGGAGAGAGTCGTCACATCTGCAAGGAAATAAATGGAAAAGACAGAAAAGAAACAAGAGGTGAGAATATAAAGCAAAGAAAAAAAGAAAAGAGAAAGAAAGACAAGGAAAGAGACAAGAGTAAGGGAGAGCGACATAGGAAAGTAGAAGGAGAGAGAGAATGAATGTGTGCATGAGAAATATAGAATAGCCTCCGCACAAACACAATGGCTTCATCTTACTTCCTCTTACTGTATTATTTCTGTTTTCCACTTGTTTCTTTTTTCAGTGTTTCTATTGAGCCTCTTCCTTTTCTTTTGGTTCAGATTTCCTGTTTACACTGTACTCTGTGTGTGTGTGTGTGTGTGTGTGTGTGTGTGTGTAAGTGAAGTACAAAGAACATACATGCTACACACACACACTGCTATTTCCACTGCTGGAACTTAACGACCCCTAATGTGGAGCTTCCCATAACCTGAACTTGTAAGTACTCATAAGGTTTTGGTTCTGGGTCCTGTCTTGCTTTTCCACTGTGTTTTACAAACTGGAAAGTTTTGGTTATACGTCGGTAAAAAGGCGACACAGCTTCAGATAGCAGGACAAATGTCATCATTTTATTTGTGGTTCAGTTGTGGGCCACACAACCATAGAAAAAGTGGCACTAATACACATTTTCTTTCATGTTTACATGTAATTGCATGAAAATGTGAAACACACCAAAGCAGAACCTGTGACAATAGCCACATCTTAAGTTATGAGTTGTTAAGTTCCTGAAGTGGAAAAGGCCTATATGCAGTACAGACAGCTGAGAATCAATCGTCAATACTTTTTGGAACTAACTGAAATATGTCCACAAAATCAAAAACTGTAAAGTACCTAACACTGGCACTGAATGTCTGGGCTGTTTCATGATGGCTATTTATTCTTTGACCAGACATTTGCTGATATAAATGATATAAATTTGCCTATTTTTTATTGAACAGTGACCATGATCCAGATCCACCTTAACCATTCTTTATTTGCCATAACCACAAGCTTGTGCATATAGTAGTAGAAAGCAATAGGGTTGAGAAAAAAGTATAGTTTTGGTATTAAATCTTTGGTATGGTATCAGCTTTAGACTGATTAGTGTCTAACTGGCTTCTTCTCTTTTGCTACGTCACCTGAGGAAATTGGGCATCGTGGTTCTTGTGCCATTCAACCATATCAAGATTAAAGCCGATGGCCATCACATATTAACCTACAGCATCGTTACATTATCCAGGAAGCTCGGGTGCTTCTGTGTTAAGGAATATTGAGGAGATCATTAAAAGAAAACTTTGGAAGATACGCCTGGAACCAGCAGCTCCTCAGATTGATGGTGCGTCCCCACAGTGTCAGTGGGCAGTCAGGTCCCCACAATGTGATGTTAACCATCACCCGTTCATGATATTTATAAGGAAGTGTGTGTGTGTGTGTGTGTGGTTATACAGCTGCTGTGTTTTCAGTCTTAATGAGCCTGTTTTTCTATCAGCCAAAAAGTCAGTGCCTGAATAAACACACACACACACACACACACACACACACACACACACACACACACGGGAGGGTCCTAATGACAACAACACAAGGAGCGATTTATGAACTTCTGTGTGTGTGTGGAGCCCATAAATAAAAAGTGTTTTTCAACACACATCCTTCACTTCACTTTATTCTCTTTTTCCAGTGGTTACGTAAGTTAAAAGAAAGTCAGAAATGCAGTATATTTGGAATCATTTCAAGATTAAACTGAAAAGTAGTTTGTAAAAACTTTTCTCTTAACAAAACTTTTAATGTTTTCTTGGGCTAAACCTTCACTTCACTTCATGAAGCTGAATGCCAAATACGTCTCTGTAGACAGCCAAAGAGCAGAAAAGTGCTTAGAACAACATCCAAATGAAGCTAGTAAAGTAATTTGCAAATATTTCTCTTAAATTTTAAGTATTTTCTTTACCGCAAACATTGCATCATGAATCCAAACATGCTGTTCTCTTCTTTCCACTTCCACAAGTGAAAATCTTCCATTAATTTGAAGTGTTTTCTTAAGGGTCTAATTATTTAGTGAATTATTTAGTGTTATTAGTCCGACAGTATTAGTTTCCTTTAGTCTGATGTTCAAATCACTTTGTAAATCAGAATACTAAACTGTCTTTTCTTTCCTTCCTTTGTATACATCTTAAAAAGCAGATATGCCTTATGAATGAACTCATTCTATTAGTTAAATAAATTACTAATCTTGCTCTAATTAAATTTGACCATTTGAATCGTTTCATAACACCTCTTTGTTGCTGGGCAGAAAGATATAGCTACCTGCTTCTACTAGAACTAGTGAGAGCGGTGAGACTCAACCATACAGTACATGTGCCATAAAACCAAAACTATGAGCTAAAAAAGGCTAAAAGGCTCAGTGGAGCTACAGAGTTCGTGACAATTCTCTTTGAGATCATAACTGAGTGACACATTGCATATTTCACAGTCATTTGATTCACTGTTAAAATAAAATATATTGATCGGCTTTAAGTGGAAAGAAGCAATGAGGACAACAAAGAACCCACATGTGAACTGGGAGATAAACAAATGTGAGGGGAAAATGTGTGTGTTTATCCCAGACAATGATGCAGTACTGAGACCCATGTGAGAGAGAGAGAGAGAGAGAGAGAGAGAGAGAGAGAGAGGGAGAGAGAGAGAGAGAGAGAGAGAGAGAGAGAGAGAGAGAGAGAGAGAGAGAGAGAGAGAGAGAGACAGCTGGACAGATATGCGTGAGAAGAGGGTAATCTCTGTGGGAGCCAGCCAGCGCACACACACAGACACACACACACACACAGACACACACACACACAGACACACACACACACACACACTCACACACACCCCTCTACCACAGGTGGTCTCCATTTAGAAAACAACACTTCAAAGTAAATACTTTAACAAAGAGCAGAGGGAGAGTCACAAAGCTCCTGAACTACTGTAGCGAGAAGAGTGTAAAGTGCTGCTAGTGTCTCCTGGAGCCTGCAGTGTTCAATACAGCCACAATATAAAACTGTACGACAGAACTAACAGACGACTGCCCATCACTCCTGTCAGTGGTAACACTACACTCACCACGTTAATAGCTGAGATCGCTGAACAGTCTGACGTGTCAAGAAAGACGAGCAGTCATCAGTCAGACAGGTAACATTTTATCCAGACGATCTAAACCACTTTATTTAGAGGCAGAAGTGAGCCCAACTGAAATGTAGCAGAAAGTTGGTCTGTAAACGGTGATGGATGTATAAAACAAACAGTTTGGCTACTAATTTTACTGTTCGCCTTTGTTTTTATCTCTGAATAAGTTTGTCTAACCTGAAGGTTTATTTCTAACCTGCTTCATGACTTCTTTTTATTAATGTCGCCACGTTCTCTAGTACAATGTCATTATTACTATTACTGACAGAAAAGACAAACAAAACGACAAACAGGAAACAGTAACATTTCAGTAAGGCTCCAAAATGTCCCTTCAGAAGCCTGATGGATGATGTCACATGATGATGAGGCTGTGGCCATGGTTTTCTACAGAGAGGTGTTGAGGTTGTGACAGTGTGCAGTGTCCTGTGTGTGTGTTTGCATGAACATCTGGTGTGTGTGTGTGTGTCTACATGTGAATATGCACAAATGTACAACACAAATAAACAAAGTAGGTCTGAATGAACATGTTCAGGCATCTGAATGTGTTTATACTGACTGCATTTTATAATGCTTTCTTTCTTTCTCTCTCTCTCTCTCTCACTCACTCTCCTTATGTCACACAGCTGTTTGGTTCTTAATGTTTATTGTTTCAAGCTGACAAAAACAAGACACAAGTCTTAAATATGGAAAACATTACGACTGTCTTACTTCATGTTTTCAAATCTAGCTCCTCTCCTCGTTTCCCTCCTACCCATGACATCACCCTTGCACTCATCACCGTGGTATAAATACATGCTCTCAGGTCCTACCATGAGGGGGTGTCTGTTGGCCGACAGCAGTCCCGTCCCATACCCGCTGCTCAGAGCGCCCATGGCGCCGTTGTGCGTATGTGCGGCCCCGATGAGGCTGTGCATGTCACTGTGCCCGCTGCTCATGCCCGTCGAAGGTCCCACTGCGTGGCTCCGCAGTACGTGGATGGCATCGTCCAAACGCTCCAGACGGTCCTCGATACGACTCTGCTGCAGAATGCAAAGACGCAGAAAGAAAGAGATGAGAAACCTGCTGAAGTTTCCTTTCCTAAATACGTCAGCAACCTAAAGCAGCCCTGACTCTCAGAATTCATCCACTGGGTGACATGTTCCTTCACTACCATGGACACACACACTGTAGTTTATTTTGAGTCAATTCCACACACACCGTCCTGCTGCCATAGTCCTCGCTAGAGCACAAAATGTGCGCTGAAAATAGTCCCCAACAAATGCAATATTTACTCCTGTTTGAGTATTGTTTCTTAAAAACTACAGTGACCAACCATTTCAGAAAATTACTGAGCCCTTTTTTAAAAATGAAACAATATATTTGTGACCTTTTTAAAAAAATTTTTATTACAGATTTATGTTTTCAGTAGGAGCCAGTAGGACAGGATAGAGGCGTCAGAAATGGGTGGTTTTGGTCTTTTAATGGGAACAGTAAGAAAAATATAAAATATTGTCGGCATTATTTTTTAACTTCAGTAGTGTTTTCAGCCTGGGAAAATAGACTTTTGGGTGTAGACACCCTTTTAAAAAACTCCCATATATATTTTAAACATGTAAACAATGTGGTGGTGTGTGTCTGGGTGTGCATACCAGTGAGTGCAGCGGAGCTTCGTAGTTTGGCGATGACGCTCCCTGTCCGCCATTCCTGGACCAGACAGCTGAACTGGCAGCTAGGAAAAAAGAAACAAAGAGACATCATCAGGAGACGATATGTCAGGAACATTAAAAACATGGATCCATCTCAGGATTCAGAGAACAGGCAGATATATTAGTCCCAGATTGGAAGCAATGTTGCATAAGTAGATAAAAATGGTGTAAGTGAATACAAAAGGAGAGAAAAGTATAAAGAGATAAGGGACAAAGAAACATCAGGAGGAGACAAAAAATGGATGCCAGTAGCAGATAGGAGACATTAGTGGGAAGGAGATTGGATATTAATTTGTAAAGTTAATAATCATGTTTAAGATTTACAGGAAACCAGAGTTGTCTTTGTTTTGTTTAGTTCAAACTGACATCACTTCCTCTGTCTGTATGTTCTGTGATTGACTGCCGAACCTGCCTCTCACCCAGTGCATGCAGGGATAGGTTTCAGCCCCCTGTGACCCTGCACAGGATAAGCGTGAACAGAAAATGGATGGATATCTGCGTGTGGATTAGAGCCAAAACCTCCTCTCCTTTTATATGTTGAAGAAAGAAAACCACTCCACATAGGACGCCAAACGCCAGACAAAACGTTTTTACACACGAGGAGTCTCTCATCGTATCCACTTGTGGTGCTTGGACATAATAGACACAGGGACGAGGACAAAAAGACAAAAACAAACCAACTCATATCTCATAACAGAAATGCTAATATCAGACTTTTGTCTTTGAAAAAGGTACAAGTGGTTGATTAGCATGGACCCTCTGCAGAACAAACAAGCTTTGTGTCTGTTCTTTTCTGCTTTGTGTGTTTGTCGTCGCTCTGAAGGGTTGTATCTGAATCAACAGGTCTCATTAGCTGGTAGACAGAGGAGAGACAGCGACTTGAGTGAATTTACATTAATAAGAGGCTCTGAGTGATAACGGGCTGGTGTATGGAGTCCATTCAACAACGTCTAGTTTCAGAGGTGGGACAAGCTTACAGATGATTTTTCGGAGGCTCTGTAGCTTGTTTAGAAATGGCTCGAAAGACTAATAACAGCGATCAGTCTGTCCAGAGTAGCTCTGTGTAAAGACTTTTACACACCAGGGACGTGACGAATAAACGACATGAAAACTCACCCGCGAATATTTCACATCAAAACTATTCATACCGGCAGTGATACGAATTCGCGACAGAAACACGAATTTGTGAAAGAATTTGCAACAGCTCATTCTTCAGAAAAAAAGATGGATTCAACATATTGTATTACATATTGTATATATTATTATAATATTGTATATACAGCAAAAATTTGCACGTTCACCAAAGTTGAACTCGCCAGGAAAAGTTCATGCAAACTTACTTACTTTGAATCCACTGATCCTGAAGATTCCAATGGAATTAACTGATTATATCTCATGAACATTTGCAGTTTTAACTGCTAGTGTGACCAGGCCTTAAATCACCAGCTCCCAGCAACAGCTCCTCTGCTGAAGCTAATGACATTTTAGTTACTGCATTCTCACAGAGACTGACTATATCTTTTACAGTTTTTACTACAAGTGAAATGTTTGGAAACTGCAAATCAATTTTGGCAGAAACATTGTGGACAAATCGGTTTTGTAGATATAACATAAAGTCTGAAGGCCCACCTCTCGCCTCATATTTGTTAAAAAAGCTGCCATATTTTGTTTGAAAATCAGAAGCAAAAACTAAGACAGCCGGGCGAGTGATGCGTTCATCCGATGAGATGAAGGAAGCATCCATGTTGATTCTGATGGTTCTATTTTAATTCCAACCAGCTGGAACCTGCTCAGGTAGGCAAAGCACCCGGCTGGAGCTTGATCGTTTATTTTTTGTTTCCTCTTCTTTTCTCCTCTTGGCTCTTGTTTACTTTACTTGTTTCCTCTCCTCATCTTTCTTCCCTTTTCTTAGCCCTCTGACATATCCCTTGTGTTCCTCCTCTTTTCTCCTCCTTTTCCCTATATTCTTCTCTCCCTTTTGTTTCCTCTCCTTTCCTTTCTTTTCTTTTCTTTTCTTATACCACCATCATATCTCCTCTCGTCTCCTTTATTCTATTTTCTCACCCCTCCATCTCCCCTCTTCCTCTCTGCCCTCACCACTGATCTCTCCCTTGTAACTCTGATCTGATCTCATTAGCTCGTGTTTCTCTTTTTTTCATTGTCTTCCCATTATGTTTCACAGTCTTTTCTCTCCCCACTCCTTTATTCATATTACATGCTCATTTCCATATGCTAATTAATGAATAATCACCTGGGTACATTCATGTGCAAATACAAATATATGTATTAAACGGCAGGGTAAATTATTCTGAGTCCAACACTGTAAAACACCCTCGCAGAATTAGCCTTGGATATCAATTTGCATGTAGTTTGCTCTAATAGGCTTCATTTCTAATTTGTAAAAAGTGGAGTAACTCTGACACAATGATAAACACCAATTATGGTTTAGCAGGCAATATCCCAGGCAGCTATAATGATGAGGAGGAGGAGGAGGAACAGGGGAGGGGGCTTGTGTTCGCAGAGCCGGTAGGTTTGTGAACGATTTGTCGAAGTGGTGCTCATAATTAAAGCTATCAGTCACGAGGCGTGGCAGAGAAATATCAAACGGTGTGTGTAGCAGCGACAATTAGAGACAAATTCAACACAACTATTATTAGGAAAAGTCATTTTTCACTTTAAGGAGCAGAGAGTACAGCATCAGCCGGGAGGAGGAGTAACTGGTGGAAATAAGAGGAGGAGGAGGAGGAGGAGGAGGGGTACAGAGAGGAGACACAGCAGTGATTGTGCCACTGCATCTCTGATAAAGCACACCATTTTATGTAAAGTATCCAATCAAAAAGAATAGCTTTAGTTAAGTGTGTTTGTGATTTGTTTACATCATATATTTTTTTCTCTTTTTCGTGACACTTCCTCTTTCAAGAGTTGTATACAGGTGCTGCAGGGCAAGTCCAAGTTCAACTCAAGTCTCAAGTCCTCAGCGGTCTGACTCCAGTCCATGTCCCAAGTCAGCTCTGCTTCTTCCTTCTGTGAATGTTGGTTCTGTGTTGATTCTGTGATGACGTTAGCTGGTGAGTGGTGATTGGATGGTGAAGGTCATGCTTACCTGTGAGGGAGGGCGGGGAGCCGACTGGGGTGGAGGGATTGGACGAGTAGCTGTTGTTTGTGTGGTCTGGAGAGTAGATCTGGGAGGGGGGAAAAAAAATGCTAAAAATGGCAAGTAAAGCTGGAAAACGTCATGCAGATAGAAATAAACTAATAAGATAAACTCCAAAATTCTTGGAAAGACTTGAAAAAAGTAAGTAACATGAATTATGAAATCATCTTGCATTAATAGGAAACTGAACAGGTCTCACATCTGTATGTGTGTGTATGTGCTGTACTTGCCGATGCGAGTGCTTTCCCTAAGGCGTCTCCCGTCTGAGAGCTGCTGGCTGCTCCACTCTGTGCTCGGTTAGCTGTGACACACACATGCGCGCACACACAGGGGAAAAAAGAGGGATGCAGGATGTATCCTTGTTAATAAGGATGTTGGCAACTACATATTTTAATTATTCTGCCTATAAGTACACCATCAGCCCATCAGTTACACACTGCAAATTGCAACACATATTCATTAAGACTGAAAATGGCACCTTCAGCTGTCAAATGCAATGAAGGCCTGGAAACTGTAACCAGGTTAACTACACGTTTCATCCACCTAATATTCCAGTTGTGTTACTTTGGCTTCTTTGGCCACACGGACACACACTGTGTAGCAGATTTGTCTATATATATATATAGATATAGATAGATAGAATATGTACTAGTATATACTAATTGGATCGTGTGACACAAATTTATGTAATGGTTTTCTCTTTTTTGGACTTTCAAGCTCTACGTTTCCTCAAAGGTCAGGTGGTTTACAATTTGCATCGCTGACGCATCCATTCCATTGAAATGAGTTGATTTTGCTCCAGACGTTTGCCTTTATAAACTATGTGAGACCAGGCTTTTATTCAAATAATGTGACAAGAAGCACAAACTGGATTCAATAAGACAGAGTCAGACTTTTAAATCCATATGAAACCTGACTGTAACCCCACATGTGATCAACACTACGCCATCTCACATTTTGTGACAGTACAGAGAGCCTACAATCAACATTTACATTTATTCTCATTGTAACTGACTGACAGCATGTGCTAGTGTGTGTGCGTATGTGTGGAAATGCTGGCCTTAAATACGACCAAATCTGTTTCACACACTTGAAGAGCGCTGAGGCCAGAGAGGAAGGAAGTGACCTCACAGTACCAGATGAGCGCCCACACACACGTGCACGCACACACACACACACACACACACTGAAGCAGAGAGAGTCTGACATGCTCACAGCTCATCTCTCCTGATAGCAGATCCCAGATGGAAAGTTTACGCTCGCACACACAAGTTAGACGCACGGACACACACATACACACACACTGCACAGCAAAAACACATCCTTTCATGGCAAATGAATCCATTACAGAGATTGGCAGGACTGGATTTCTTTAAGCTGAGAAGGAGAAAGACAGATGAAGAGAGACAGACAGGTAGAGTGAGACAGGAAGCAGCATATGTTTTGGGGTTAAAGCCTCATGTCTCACTCACGCCACACTACTGGCCTAATAAACCATCCAAGGGATTACTGTTATACACCATACACACACACACACACACACACACACACACACACACACACACACGGGTGCGCACACACACACATACAGACACACACACAAACAAACTTGGATCTTGACTTGATGCATAATTTAGAACATATGCAGGAGAAAATCTTTTTCATAAATGAGAGCTTGTAACCACAAAGGAGGAGAGCGTTCAGAAGACGAAATTGACTTTGTATCACCTAGACCTAGTCGCATTATATTTGTATATTATATTCAGAATTTATGAATCATATTATTATTTTGCTTTTAATGTATTTGATCATTTAGTATTATTTCTTTTATATTTTATAAAACTTACGCCCATTTGCTAAAAACTTGAAACGTCCAGTTTGCTGTGACCTGCAGTTCTTTCTCTATGTCTGAATTCCATATCACATACAAACTGTATACAGAATGTACTATATACTTGTTTTATACTTTTTTGTACACAATTAGTATACAAAAATAAATGAACTTTAACGTTTGGGCTAATATGAAATTATGAAATATGTGCACTGAAAGATATCAAACAGTCTCCACAGTGTCCATTTCCTCTGAGCACGGCATTGTGGGATCATCAACAGCACAAAAATACATTTTTTTAGTCTGCATGCTGACTTTGTAAGTATTCTGTCACTTTTCCAGTGTGAAAGCAGAACATACTCAAAACCTAGTAAAGAGGTGACAGGTGACAAACACATGATCCCTCACCAGCTTCCCACCAGCTGTGTTCATGGGAATACATGACCAAGCCAGAGACTGAGTCTGGGGTCTCTGTGGTGTGGTTGCCCCCCTGACCCTGATCATTTTTAATCCAACAAAACCCTAATCCTATTACTGGACTGAAAGTGACCTTATATCTTTTGTTCCTGTGGACTGAGAGGTGGCTGTAAAGCATTTGCAGTTAGTAGAAGAAAAGTATCAGTACATCCACTGAAGAGCCACATTCCACTCCTGCAGTATGATCCACTGCTCCTCTGTTCATCTCAGCCAGTATTTTACCACCTCTTAATCCAACCCTGATACTAACTCTAACACTCAGACCCACCCCCACCTTTGCCACAATTTTTACTTCATCTCTCCTCTTTCCTAGCATCAGTTCTCTCACTTTCTCTCACTTGTTTTCTACTAGAAAATCAGAGCGAGGAGGTGAAACGAATCTAAACACCGCTGTGCGTCTGTGTTCAAGTGTTCATGTGTGCGCACACGTGTGTCATATGTTTATATTTAAACCAACAGCGTCATGTTTTTTATTAAGTTCATCTTGTGTTTACACTCATCTGCTCTAGCTTGTGTGTGTGTGTGTGTGTGTGTGTGTGTTTGTGTGTGTGTGTGATATCTTTCTGGAATGTTGGAGATATCTTCCCATGAAAACAAACTTTCAATCTGTTTCTTATTGCTGTCCTATTTGTTCTACGGGACTCAAAGCAAGGGGTCCATATGGCATGCTGTGTGTGTGTGTGTGTGTATGTGTGTGAGTGATGTCAAGGTCGAGCCAAAATGGAGTACTAGCGCTTTTCTCAGTCCATTTTTTGACTGCCTGTCTTGAGCTTTAGTTTCTAAAGCCTCTTTCACACATGCAGTTTATCCCTGAAATGTTCAGGAACATTTCCTGCATGGGGTCATGTGTGAATGGGAGCAGGGATCCATATTCAGGGAAATCTGTGCCGCCAATTTGCCACCTCAAGACCTAGTAACATTTCAGGGAAAATGCTGGTACAGCACTAACATTGCAGGGACAAGCATGTAAAGGGTTACGTTCGTCTGACGAAAGACGCTTTAATGTGGAGCGGGCGAACCAATCACAAGACTCCGCTGATGACATATTTGAATCTGCGGCTTGTTTACGGTTGTCTTGCCAATGCTTTCGCGGGTGATTTGATAACTAACAAGCAATACGAGTTCTTTTGTTTGCAAACAAGCTCCTTTTTTTCAAGAATGACTGGAAACTGGACAGATTCAGAAATAAGGGAGTTCCTCTCAGTCCGCGCAGAGTGGTTGGCATCTATAAGTGCTGCATGACTGCCATCTGCTGGACTGTCCCTTGCCCCACCTATTCCGACGGAAATGTTCCTGCATGTAGCTGCATGTGTGAATAGTGAAGCGATGCCTGAAAGGTTATCCCAGTAATTTACCGGGAACTACGTGTGAAAGAGGCTTAAGTCTAATCACAGTAGAGACGGTTATAATGGGTTATGTGGCAGTAGATAAAAATGTGGAATAGTTAATGTTGTCTTCTGACTGATGGTAGAATAGTAGATCAGCTGTGGATTCTTTCAAAACACAAACACAGAAGTGCATCCACTCCAAGATGGAAAAATCAGAATGGTCAGTGAAAGACTCTCATCAACTCACAAAGAGCAAATAAAAGTTACTGCAGGTAGTTTAAATGTAGGCTTACACAAAATCAGAGCTTTTTGGGACAGTCTCAAGTCAAAAGTCAAGTCTGTCAGGTCAGTCCACATTACAATTTTCCCAAGTCAAGCTGCAAGTCTTCTTGCTGCTTTGCGTCGTCTTCTACCAGGTTAAAACATGAAACCTGTTTTTGCTTTCAAGTCTGAAGTCAAGTCAAGTCTTTAAGGAGTCAAGGTCAAGTAAGTGAATTGAGTCACGTCAAGTCATGTACTCATTATTGTGACTAAAGTCTGACTCAAGTCCCAGCCTGAAGTCTACAGCTCTGACACACCAATTTTGGTTGTAAATAGTAAAATTAGTCATGGCATGAGCACATGACCTCACATTGTCAACCAAATAATATCCACAGATAAGCAATAATCTCTGCTTTGTTTCTTAATGTAAATAGCCAAATCCTCAAAAGAGATTGAGTTAAAGAAATTAATTAAATCACCCCTAGTTTTCATTTTCTGTCCAATCAGATTAAAAAGAGGCAGGCTTCCCCCCCCCCTATGTCTGCCTGTATGAACATTGTTTAACTTGTTTGCAACTGAAATGGCTGATATTCTTCATTTAATTAATGGCATCAGGTAATGTCATTAGCTAGCCACTGACCGATTAACAGCAGATGACTTTGCAGTTAAGGATGCCATCAAACACTCACATGTGACTTCTCCAAGTGATAGTAGAGCTGTGTGCTTCTGCATGTTAAAGGTTACAAAGTTTGATCTGTGTGATCAGAATTCTATGTCTCCTCAGCAGGTGTGATCCCCAGAGTTAGCGAGCTGGTGAGGATGGGGCGGACCAACCATCAACGCCTGTTGTTTTATAACTTAACTCAATTTTAAAAGCGAACTAATTCCTTCTTCATATGCTTTGCTTCAGTAAACAAGTATATGTCCACACAGGTGTCTTACCCATGACGCTGTCTGTGCCGTTGGTGGGAGCGGTGCAAGAGGCGGTGCTGTAGTGATTGCCCCCGCCCCCGCTCCCTCCCCCTCGGTGGAAGCTGGACATGGGAGGAAGGCTGGAGCTGATATCTGCAGACGAGTGCGCCGGGTAGCTCTGCAGAGAGACGGACAGAACAAGATGAAACTTTAACAAGAAACCGACACAGTGCTGCGAAACAGAACAGATCAGAAGGCTCTGGTGATAGAGACGAAGCCTTGTCATTGGATAATTACACAGAGCTCTTACTGGTTAGTAAGAATTACAATCTAATGACCTCTGACAGATTTACAGCTCCACATGTGTGTAAAATTAATGAATGTATGTCATGTGTCCAGATGTGCAAATGTACATTCAGTAAGCATAAAGAAAGTAAAACACGTTATAGCCAACTGAATATAACTGGGAGAATACAGCATGTTGAATACATTATACAGTGATCCTATGGACTTTAACTAGTGCTATTATTGACTACTGGTAGATTCAACAAATGGTAGTTTCTTATAAATATATGACTTTACTAAGGTGGTGATTTTAAATTTAATAACTTTTAATAACTACAACAGCTTCAGTTACTCTATTTAAATTGTTGTGTATGACATATTTGTCTGGTTTCTCGGGTCATTGGTTTGAAAAACCACCATCAATACCACCATATTCTCAATAAATGACTCGACATTTCTTTGTGTTGTCATTTTGTGAAACGAGTACTCAGTTTAAGTTGTTGCCTTTAAAGATGACTGTGAATTAGTTTTGTTCTTTAAATGTAAAAGTAGAAATATTTAAAGCCAAATGACCAACCAATGTAACGTCTGAGCAGCTAAGGACAAAGTTGATAGTATGTTTGATGAATGTATTTAATGACTAGAGGAGAAAGAAAAAGATCACCGCCGCCACGTCCCGTCCAGACCTAGGTTTTTGGACAGGATGATTGACAGCTCTGCTCACCAATCTGTCGTGAGGGTGAATCCCGCAGTAGGAGGAGCTCTGGGCGGGGCCGTGGGACGAGTTCCCACCCCCCAGCATGCTGCCGTGGTAACCCTGCTGGCTCATACTGCTACTACTGCTGCTCCAGGGATCACCGCTGTGGTGACCATCTGATAGAGAGACACACAGATAGACAAAGAGAGGGAGAGTTCAAGTGTGTGCAAAGACAGTCCACCAGGTAAAAACATACTGCGGTTTGTCTCTGCTCAGCTCCTGTCTGTCAAACTTTCCTGTGACTCACTCAGTGTGTTTGCAGTTTAGTCATCTGACCCACTTTGTGCACTAACCTGATTTCAGTAAACATCCATGTAAATGGGACACCTGGTTTCCTTCTACAGGTTTAAGAATAAGCTGGTTAACACAGATCTGTGTGAGACAAGGCTGATTTCTGGGACTATGTGTACGTTTATCCATGTTTAAAGATTTTTGGAAGTGTGTGTATTCACATGCAAGACACCAAGGAGAGAGTCTGGATGAAAACAGTAATATCTGAGCCATCATGAGCATTGTTTGTAGTAAATAGACACACGAGAACGCTCAAGCAGTCAAATGTGCTTCAACAAAACCAGGTGAAGATAAACTTTTTGTTCAGTCTGAACACACACTGAGAACCATCATACTGTGTCCACAGAAAATGTTTTTTTTTTTGATTGGCTGGCAAGTGTCCATTAAAATCAAATAATAGAACACCTCAAAGTTCTCAGCAAAAGTTTAACCACCTTCGTACATCAGTTCTGATAGTATATTAAACTGCATGTAAAGAACCGTTCTGCTTCATTTAACTCACATGTGAAACTGACTGAAGCAAACTGACTACAGACAAACATTAAAATGACAATCTGAAGCTTCTCTTTTCGCTTGGGGTAAGGGACTGTAGAATAAATATAATGAAACACACCAAAGTGTCCTGATATGTATAAATAATGGCCTCAGAAAGGGAAACACCTCAACCTGGTGCATTATTTTCATCGCTTTTGACCATTTCACACCAAAAGCGAGAGCAAAGGATTATATTTACCATCCTACAATTCAGCAAAAGTGCCAGTACAATCAGAGAGAGTATACATATGGACAGTATCTTCTGGAGTTCAGAGATGCACAAAATTAACTTCGAGCTCCTGTTAATGCCAGAATGCTATTAGCCGCATGCTGTGGAGGTCAGTCATTTAATTCTCTGGGAAGTGTCCAATGCTACAGTATGGCTCCTGCAGCTGATCAGGAGAGTGCAACAACGCTCTTTATTGAAAAGAATGGTCTTGATCTGTGCACTGTTGCACTTTTGATGTGAAAGCAGGAATACCTAACAACAGCTGCAAAGTGTACAACAACCATGTTGACATGTCTGTTGTCTCCTGAAAAAGATGAATATCTTATCTGTTACAATAACCAATAAAATGTACGACTGTAATATTTTGCTGATTTTAATCTAAGAACATCTTTCAGCTTAGGGCGCTCAAACTCATTTTGTCTGTGTTCCAGTATCCAGTGTAGGGAGTTTTGACCGGGGACAGACCTGTGTGTGTGTGTGTGTGTGTGTGCGTGTGCGTGTGTGAGTACCTGGCATAAAGAACGAGCTTGGGAAGCCAGCGCTGGGAGGTTTCGATGAGGGATAACCCGGTGAGTCCCTGTTGTAGTCGGCTGTACTGGCAGACGGAGCGTACACCTGCAACACAAACACAGAAACACACAATGTCATTCCGAAGTCTGCACGCTGATCAAAATAAAACATCTCCCAGCCAAACACAAAACAGCAAAACTTCCATTCTCTCATTTTTCTCCTTGAGGCTCAGCGGTGATCCTTTCCATGACATCAACGTTAGCCCTTCCTACACCTGATTGGACGAACACAATACTTCCTGAGCTATCGTTGGCCTCCGCTTCTGATCTTCAGGCTGGAAAAAATACTTCAGCTGTTCTAGGAACTTTGTCCAATTTCAACTAAAATCACTTTCTGAATAATATACAGACAGGCTGATTCAACACAGACTGCAATTCTTTATAGTTACTTATTCATGTAAAAATATGTTTCTTTATATATATTTTAGGCTTATTTAAGAAAAAGAATTCAAAAGAATTTTACATACATACATACATATATATATATATATATATATATACTTTTGTTTTTGCCTATTTATTATTATTTATATTATTTAGCCTATTTAGCTCATTAATACTTTTAAAGTTAGTAAAGTTAGTAAAGTTAGTAAAGTTATGCATAAATTGATATGTTTTGTTTTTTACTTTTGTTGAGTTCATTTTTTTAGCTTTTTAAAAATCATTTTCAAAAAACGCTTAAAACTTTTTATTGGTACTGAGTAAAAATTAGCAGATAAAAAAGACTTTTGAAAAATAATAATGTAATATAAAAAATATTTGTAAATTATTATTATTATATTTTTAAATTTTGTAAAATTAGTTAATCTTTAAACTTTTAAAACTAAGTATTTTTTATATATTTTTTATTTTCTAAAAATGAGTTTTTATGCTCTTTAAAAAAGAAAATAAGCTTTTAAAATATACTGTTTATACATAAATGATTAAATGATTGTAAAAAACAAACTGGATTTTAAACTTTAGCCTTATATACTACATTTTTTATTTTTGTAAAAACTTACAGATAAAGCTCTGTCAATGCATACCTGAACACTACAGTGGTAGCCATGGTGATCACCTCTACTGCATCTACAGCACCCACCACTTTTGCTGTGTTGACTATAGCATAGTTTCTAACACATACATCAGCCACAACACATTTTCTGTCAGTCCTCCTCTCACTCCGTCTAGTTTGATGGCTAAAAAAGGAACAAAGCAGTGTTTCTTCTGAGCGACTCCTCTCAGAAGGGGAGCAGCAGCGTAGCAGTCATGCAGCAAACATGCAGTAAAACGTGAGTCTGCAAGCAGAACAAGCAGCTTGTCATCACTCAAAACAGGTGACGTTCTTCCTCAGTAACACAGCGACTACATGAGAACACAATGCCTGTGTTTGGTCATGCCTTCGACTGGGGGTCCCCACAGCATGCCTGTGTGTGTGTGTAAGTGTGTGTGTGTGTGTGTGTGTGTGTGTGTGCATAGCGTGCGAACACTCAGCCATGACGCAAACCCTGGAACAGCTGTTGAAAGCTTTCTTCTCTACGTCTCCCCCACTGACTCACATTAAAATGAATAACACCGCTCCATGGCTACACCTAATCTACCTCTATCCCCCAAAAAAGACATGGGTTGCTTTGTTAACTTTAGAGTATTTGCATATGAATGGAACACAGATGTGGTAAAAAATCTCATGATAAAACACAGACAGAAGAAATAAAAGAAAAAGATGAAAAAACAAACACTTGGGGGCATTATAAAAAAACATCATCTCACTTCCCACACTCCCTGAGAGAAATTATTAAAAACAGAAAACGGCCTAAAACAGTTTGTGTCAAACAGAAACCTGCTGACAATTTTCCAAATCACCAAAAAGGCTCAATGCTGTGCTGCCGCTTTCTGCTTTTACTTCAGAGAGGGAAAACTGGCACTGATTTCCTTTAACTAGTTGTGTTACCATCCCGCGCTCTTAAAGGTATAAGGTCTTAAGAACAAATGACAAAATCTAGCCGAGCTCTTCAGCCAGGTGTGTACAGGTGTGAAAATGGATGGAGCCAGAAGAGATAAAGGTGTTATATAAAGACGGCATTGATTTGCACATTAACACGCTGTCTTCCCTTGATGAGTTTCCTTTAGTGAACCCAATCGCGATGAAATTTGGAACATATTGGTCCGCAGCAAGGAAACAAGTGAAGACAGGAATGACGCTTACAACCAATATAAAAAGCTTTCAACATTTTGATAAAAAGCCTTTAGAAGGTATTTTCGGGAATCAAGGGAATACAACATCCAGAAGCTCTTCTTACTTCACCTCCACTCCATGTTTTACAACATCAAACCCAAACTACATCTTCTGACTTCTTATTACACCCAACATCACAGGTGTGGTCAGGTGTGATTTGTTTCACTTGTAACCACACCAGCTGTGATGTAGCTTTGGTAAATGATGCATCGTACACTGTATAAAGTTTTGTACCGCACAGGTTGTGGACAGAGCATGCAGTATTTTTAGCCTGGGTGTAGTTACTCTTTACATCACAGTGGCACAGATGGTATTCAAAACACACCATGAACTGTGACTACCTGTCTGTGACTACTTATAAAATATTTTTGCTAGCCTGCTTATTGATCTTGTTATTGACACGTCAATAAGACAACCAGTGTTTCTCCAGCCAGTTAGCCACTCTTAAAATGTAGCTACAACTATGGATTTTTAATGTTGTGGATGTGTCACTGGGCTCAGCCCTGTGTCTTATGAATTCCACAAATATTGGATGATTCCACACCTCATGATGTACATCCAATACCAAAGCCAATGCAGGAAGTAGTGCACCGTGTATGTAGTTAGGTAGAAAGTAAGTTTGTGGATCCAGTCAGAATCTTATGCTGGAAACTATGAGTTTGTGTTCAGATCTGCAATTAACATTTGCCCTTCTTAACCATAGCCAAGTGTGTTAGTGGCACTAAACACTAACCATAACTTTACCAGAGTTCATTTGGTATAACAATCTTTCCCTAATCTTAACTGTACTGCAGTTGTCTCTGCAGATATTGTAGAAGGCCAGAATATTTCAGATGTTGGCACGGCACGTAAAAAAAGTTGTTTTGAAAATGGTTTTACAGAATCATCCAAGAGTTGCTTTGCTGCTTTGTCTTTTTTCATTTGAATGTTTTTTTCCACAGTTTCAAGCATCCATTAGTTTCCATTCATTTCTGTTTTGTTACATTTTCGTCAGGAGGTTATGCAATGTAGACTAATTATATGCACTGCACTGTAATGATAGTGATACTGAGATAAATTAAAGCAGACCTGATATTCGGTGTGATGGATTACACAACTCAAGTAAGAGGTTTCAACCAATAGCTGACTGGAATGGTGGAAAAAACACAAATCTTAAACTGTGCGGCATACATTCAAAAATATTCAGCACCAACGAGTTTACATAACTTGTAGTTAAGGAGCTAAACTTGCAAACACATATGGTTCTTCAGTCCCCTGCCACTCACTTTCAATCACTCCATGTGTTCACATTTGTTTGTTGCACACAGTAACTATTCAGCTGCTCCTGTAAAGTAAAAGTTGTGTTTCAGAGTGTAGCCTTGTGTCAACTGTGTTTACTTCCTGAAAACGACTGGTTGCGGAAAGAAGTCAACATAGCGATAAACGGCACAACAATCAGGACGCCTGAGGAGCAGGGAACACTGGGAACTGTGGGAATGAAAGGCTGAGGTCAGGAAACACCCACCCACCACCCACACACACACACACACACACACACACACACACACACATGCATACATACACACACACACACACACACACACGCACACAAGCACACACACATACACAAACTTCACACTTAAGGTGCTAAGAGAAATTAATCAGTTGGGAGAGGTTGGTACCTTCCCAAAATGCACCTTGCACAAGTTTAAGGATCCAAACCTTTCAGTCTCAACACATACACGCACGCACACACACACACACACACACACACACACACACACACACACACACACACACACACACACACACACACACACACACACACACACACACACACACACACAGTGTCTGTAGATGTCATTAGAGCTAAACTAAAATCCCCTCAAACTTCCTCCTCCTCCTCCTCTTCCCCTCTGAGAACCAAGTTTGTGCTCTGATCATAAAACCACATTTATTGACCCAAAGCCTGAACAAGTACACACACACACACACACACACACACACAGACACACGCACATGCACAGAGACACACTAACAGATACTAGTGTTGTTCCTGTTGAAAATATTTGGATTTATATCTCATGTCCTGCAGACATATTTTCCCATCGAATGTGTTGTTAGACTGGTGACGAAAGGCTGTGATTTGTGTGTGTATGCACGTGTGTGCGTGTGTGTGTGTGTGTGTGTTACAGACAGACAGGAACAGGTGCAGAGTGTGTTCAAGTCTGAAGAATGTAGAGAGACACAATAACAGCCTCACTTCCTACACACACACACACACACACACACACACACACACACACAGCAGTATCAGTATTCCCACAGTTAGTGAGCCGACCTCGAGCCAATCAGTGAAACCCTCGACAGTGTTGTCACTTCACTGACAACTGGAAAACCACAAACCAGAGAAAAATAATTGGAGCCACAATAGAAACTAGTCGAAACACTGATGGAAACAACAACTGTATCTCTGATCAATAACCTTCATATGTGGCTATTTTCCATAACATGTCTCAGTTGGATATTCCCACAAAAACTTTGTTTAATCGCTTATGTCAAATAGTTACTCTGTGAATGTAATCAGTTGAAGTGAGGGTTTAAAATAGCATCATTTCTACTACAATAGAAGCACAATAAAAAACAGTTACGAAAAATACATTTCCTGTAGTGATATTAAGTACAAACCAGACAAAGTAGATCACTTGACTACAATAGAGTCATAATAAACCCCATTTGGAAACCAGTTTCACCAGTTCTCTATGTAGTGGTAGAAAAACAACCGAAACAAGTGGAACCACTTCTGCAAAGTAGTTCTGTGAAAGAAACGCAGTAGAAACAAGTGGGACCAGTTCTGTAAAAATATGATCTGTACCACACTAGAAACAGAACAGAAACCCCTCAAACCAGTTCTCTTTCCAGTAATCGAAACACAGTGGAAACTGGCTCTGTAGTGGGAGCCACATCAAAACCGGTTGAACTAGTTTGAGTAATTTGAGTAATGATAGAACCACAATAGAACTCAGTATAACATCTCATGCATTATATACAGTATGCATCTGTGCAACAGCCCATAGAAACCTGTCAGTTGAACCAGTATAATGCAGTTTCACTGAAACTGGTTTTCTGTGTAATGGTAGGCACACAAGAGAACTCAGTGTAACCACCTCTGTATTATATGCATTTAAAGCAAATGGAAACCAGTTGAAAAAGTATGATCTGTGACAAAGTGGAAACCACTCAAAGCAATTATTGTATCACAGTTGAAACCTAACAGAAACCAGTGGAATCAGTTCTTTACTATACTGGAGTAACAACAACAACAACAGTAAGAGCCCCTATAGAGAACAAACAAACACTTCTCTGTGCAAAGATAGAAACACAGTATAAACCAGTTGTGTAAAATAGTTTTTGTGTAACAACAGAAATGCAAAAGAACCCAGTCAAACTGGCTCTTAGTACCAAACGTGACCGAACTTAGAAACCAGTGGAACCAGTTGTGTAAAATTATGAATTGAAACCACATTAATATGGTTGAAGACACAATAGAAAAACCAGCAGAACAAATTCTGTACAGTTATTGTAAGCAGTAAAGTCAATCCCCTGCATAGAACCATAGTACAAACCAGTTGAACCCTTTGTTCTCCGTGACAGAACAATGATAGAAAGACTCCTTTGAGTAAAATGATCATCTGCAGCACAGTAGAAACCCTAATAGAACCCAGTAGAAGCTCTGTCCTGACGTTTGATGAATTCAGAGAATCTTCACAGAACACAAAACATCACAGATTTCATCAAAGCGTCGCCCCTGGCAACAACAGGAGAAAATAAAGACACATTCCACTGAAAACTGATTCCTCGCGGAGCTAACAGCACGCACGCACGCACACACACACACACACACACACACACACAAAATTATTTCAGAGCAACCAGCTGTGCAGCTCACTGATGTGAACCGCAGGTAGAAACACAGACGGAACCAGTCTGACCAGTTATCAAACATCATGAGTGGTACCAGAATAGAAACAGCAGCTGAACTTTAATTGGAGAAAGAATATTATGAATGAATGAATGATGATTGCAATGATCACATCTTCAGCCACATTGCGCAATCAATGTGATATTAAAAGAAAGAAGATATTATAAGAAAGAAAAGAAATCAAAAAAGAAGACAACAAACAAACTTTCTTTTCTCTGCAGTCAGAACTTGTTGACAGAGACAGGAATGCTGCTGGACCCTGGAGGGTTTTGTTAGAAAGAGGATGGAAAAGCAATAAATGGAACAAAATGAAATGCTAAAAGTTGGACAGAGATAAAAAGATAGTAAACGGAAACAAAAGGGGGAAAAATGGGAAAAGAGTAAAGAAAGAAAAAGGAGGAGGCTTTTAGTCTTTGTTTGGTGTTTGATGCTCCTTCTCCTCATTATTGTCTCCAAATGTGCAGAGCATCTGCTCAACTTCTCCGTGTCTCCTTCTCCTTCAGCTCCTCTGCTTTGGTAGAAACAAGGAGGGGAGGATGAGAAAGAGGAGAAGAGGGAGCTCCTCCTGCTATTCCTCCTGTCCTTCCTCAGTAGTTATGTTCTGTGGTTAAGATGTCACATTTTCTTTTACACCTGTAGCTCAATCCTAACGGTATCATTCTTCCGTTAAGTATGTTGTTCAAAAGTGGCAATACATGCAAAAGTGTTACAAAGCAATGGGTTATAAAATGATGACATTACTGGATAAATCTGTGGAGATGTGATGATGAGATGGTGTCTGTCATCACTGCAAAACGACAACATTTGTCGTTCAAATTCCTCAAAATGACTAATGGTACGTCTTCCAGACAAGAACCTCTAGCGTCCGTGTCAGTTATGTCACTTATGAAAAGGCAGAAGAAGTGTGATGTTGTAGCACAGCAGAACCTTTTGGTTGGGGGACTGAGAACAGCCATGCATTAAAAAAGGCAAGAGGCTGTGTTGATGGGCTCGTGTTTTTTCAAGTACTGGCGCAACCATGTGTCCCAGAAAATACATTTATATACTACTAATTTGTTTTTCTCAGTTAGGTTTTGAAGGAAGCGTAACGGCTGCCAGGACTATGTTCAGTTCACATTCTTTTTCAGTGGATGGTGGGTATACAGAGTGCATGTGGTTAGATACAGGCAACAGTGAAGTAAACACTTGCGTTTCGGCCTCCATGAGACTTCTGAATTTTTCAATACTTAAGCTAAACCACCATCTATCACCAACCTTTACCAAGTGCTGTGAGCCAATATGACACACGTATATGTGTATTAAAAACGTCCCCTAATTATGTCACAGTAGTAAAAGTATTTGAATATCATTTCTAGGAGGCAGGGTTGACTGGGGAGACACTGAAATACGATCCAGGAAGAGCAGTTTGAGCAAGAGATCCATGAGTTTGAAGGCTAATCTAATGCCAAAACACAGCACAAGGGTTTATAATATATAACATAATAATATTACAAATGTGGAGAGATATTACTGCAGCTATCACTTCATTTTTATCTTGTTATGACCACCAGGTAGAAATTTGGCGTTCACATTGCAAAGCACAGTAATCTACCATGAATGTGCGCTTGAATGTATTTGATTGGCCAACGCAGCACTTTCCCAGATGACACTGCACTGTGTTGCAGCAAAAGTTGAGCCAGGTTAGACTTTTTTATGATGGACGTTTTTTTTTATGTGGGAGCCGCCATCTGGTTTTGCACCCAATTGTGTGACAGTGCAGTCATTTATAAGAGTTTCACAGTTTTTAGTTGAACTGTTGACTGATTGTTGATCGGCTGATATGGGATCAGACTATGCTAGTATGAATATCTCGAGAGGGCAGTGAACAACAAATGTTTTGTAATGTTTAGTTATTGGAGGACTTGTTAGTGATGGTGCTTAGCAACAAACTACCCACAGCCTTCAACAGGACACACCTACATCTGGCTGTTAGGCTCCTAATGTCTTTTTCACACTTAAACTTCCAGGTCAGATGCAATAAAGTTCTGCTGCCCTTCACATGCCGCGTATAAAGATTTAGAAACCGAAGGAATACCAAGTGCCTGCTGAAATATCATCACACACACACACGATTCTTCTTCGGAGCTCCAAGCATCAAGTACACTCATGATTCTGTCCTCGCTGCATCTCAAATCTCCACTTGCAGGTTAATGAGGTTTTGTTGGTGTTATCATTGATACGACTCCAAAAATACACTTCCACAGGCAGACAAATAAGAATATTGCTCAATAAAAAAACTTTAAAATGTTCCTGTCATGTTTTTTCTTCTCTCTCTTTGCCTCCCGCTCTCTCTCTCTCACACACACACACACACACACACACACACACACACACACACACACACACACAGAGTTTACCATGCTTCATCCAAAGCAGATGTGCTGGAATGTGAACACTCAAAGAAGCAGTCACGAAACCTCTTGACAGACACACACACACACACACACACACACACGCACACACACACACATGCACGCACGCACACGCTCACACACACACACACACACACACACGGCTGCACCTGTGCCTGTCCAATTTTTTTCTCTCTTTGTTTTGCTCTCTCCCTCCTCCTCTCTGTCCTCTGCCTCTCTCATTTCTAACTGGCTGGTTTCACTTTCATCTCGTCTTTATTCACCCTCACACAAACATTTTAACACCGCAGGAAGCAAAAATAACGGGAACGTCTACAACTCCAAAAAGCATTATACAGTAATTCCAATCAATGAAATCATTTTTCATGTCAAACATTCTGCGGTTAGCTTCTCAAATGTGAGGATTTGCTGCTTCTCTCAATTACAGTGTAACAGTAGAAGACAGAAATCATTACTGTGGTCCATCTATCCATTTACTGCATCTCTCTCTACCTGTCTCATTCCTCTCCACCTGTAGACGCGCTCGTTTCATCTCCATTTAGAGCTGATGCCGCTGCGCTCTGAGCCAGTCCGGAGGCAGACGTGGGAAAGCGAATCAAACGCGCCGCAGACGGATCAAACATATTTTTGGGGGGTTTCTGTTTTTTAGATGTATTTTTATAGCGGAGATCTGAGCCGCGGCCTCGGAATCCTCTGAAGGTTAATTATGTTCCTGATTCAAAACACATGGGGGGAAAAACTGTGTGTGTGTGCGCCTGTGTGTGTGTTTGTGAGAAAGCGGAAGGAAATCCCACCCACCACCTCCGAGCCGAGCCCTTTATTCTACCAACCTGCAATTGCACTAATGTGAACCAGATGTACACACACACACACACATTCACAGAGTTTTGAACATGGCTGCCTAATTGACTCCATATGATGCAGTACAGAGAGAGAAAGATTAGGAAAGACAAAGGGAGAGAGACAAATAAAGGGACAGGGTATGGAAAGAAAGAGAGAAAGAGAGAGAGGAAAAAATGAAAAAAAATTGAAGGAGTTACAAAATAAAGAAATAATAAAAAAAAGAAAAAGAAAAACAAAGATAAACAGAAAAAAGTCAGTAATAAACAAAGAAAGAGAAAGAAAATAAAAAAGAAATATAAAAATACCGAAAAATGAAAAATAAGAAAAAACTGAAAAAGGAAAAGAAAACAAAACAATATGAGAAAAAAAGAAAAAGATTGTTTTATTTTATGCGAACAAATAAATAAAGAAATAAAAAATAGGAACAAATAAAAACAGACAGCAAGAAAAACGGTGATAGAATGAACGACAGACAGACGATAAAAAAGATACACCTCATGTAAAGACAGAAAACACACACACACACACACACACACACATCTGCAAAAATACTTGTGTGTAATTGAAAACATGCAGAGCCATCACACACACAGAGTGAGTTTCATGGACCGAAACACATTCTTCAACTCACTTGTAACTGAGCACATACACACACACATATACACACATACACACACACTCCCTGCGGAGCTCGGGCTTCCTGTGGCTTGATTAGAGCCCCCTATGCGAAGACAAGTGGACTCAGCGTGTGTGTGTGTGTGTGTGTGTGTGTGTGTGTGTGTGTGTGTGTGTGTGTGTGTGTGAGAGAGAGTGTGTGTCTTAGCCATTCTGCACCTGTGACTGAAGGGGGGTCGAGTTACTTAGACAGAAAGCACTGGGGGGGCGGACAAAGAGAGAGAGAGAGAGAGAGAGAGAGAGAGAGAGAGAGAGAGAGAGAGAGAGAGAGAGAGAGAGGTGACACATGAGTGAGTGTGAGCTGTGTTGAATTTTTTCTTGCATTTAAAAAAACTGTGTGTGTGTGTGACTGGAGAATGAAGAGTGTGTAAGTAAGACCAGGAAAAGGTTAAATTGGCCTGAGTGTAGAAGAATACTTCAAGGAGGAAAATGGCAACTCATGACATCCTCTCTCACACACACACACACACACAGGCACAAACACACACACACACACACACAAACACACACAGGCACAAACACACGCACCTTCATGACACTTTTCCTTTCAGATCAAATGAAGTTTCCATTAACTGTAATGAAGGATCTCTTTTGTCTCCTCAGGCAGCAGACTGTTTTATCTATTATTTACTGGTGTTCTCCATCAGCAGTAACCTAGTTAGTAGATCTTCTGCTCTTCAGCTTCAGTCACAAACCTGCCGCACTGCTGCTCACTTTCATTTTCATTGATCTTTATACTTGAGTTGTTGACCTCAGTGAGTCAAACTGCTGAACAGGCTTCAGCTCCTTCAACATCACAACCGACAGCAAGGATGTTTATGTTTTTCAGTTGTAGAAAGGATGGTTTCCAGGAAAATATGGTGAGACACAGTGTTTGAGTATTTATATCTTAAAATGACTCATTTTACAGAGCCACTAACAGAATAGAATATAATTAAATGTCCTGTCAGTGTTGGAAATGTTGGAACTTCAGATGCAGTATTGATCTATTTAATTTAATAAAAGTATTTCATGTGTATTTCATTTCTAAAGAATTATAAATATGTAAATAACCAGAAATGGAGAACCAGTCAAACCACAACCAGTAAAGTACAGAACCAGTAAAAAGCAAACAAACAAACAAACAAACAAACAAAAACAGGTGAAGACATCAAAATGAGTCTGCAGAAAATCAGTCACTTTACATTTTATGCTTATGTAAAAGCTTCTTAAACATCTATTTTTTTCCATTCTATACTTAAAGGAAAGAAAGAAAGAAAGAAAGTCAAGATAACTGAATGAAGAAAAGGAAATAAAACAGGAAAATAAAGAAAAAAAGGCATCATAACAGGTGAAACAGGAAAAAAAAAAGCTATAAAATGAATGAGAATAAAATCCAAAAGTGAGGAGCTCAAGAAGTCGCATCTGCACAATTGAAAAAGACAGAAAGTAGTGAAACTGCTAAATTAAAGTATGATAAACAGATCAGTTAAAACTTGAGTAAAGAAAAGAAGCAGAGAAAGAGGAGCAGGAGCAGAAGGTCCGGTTGTGTGGCGTGTTTACACTGCAGCCTGTAAATGAATTCAAGATGGCATCTGGTCTCGCCAAGAGCCACAACATCAAAGAGTCAGACAGCCAGTGAAGTCACAGCGCTTTAATTGACCACTAATGACACTGTATTAACTCTGAGACTGTGTGTGTGTGCGTGTGTGTGTGTGTGTTTTCTATGGCCTTACTATATGTATTTTGGACTGGAATGACTGTGTAGTAACATGTGTACTGTATACAGTATGTTTGTATATTCAACTAAATTTATCAGCTGGTCATATATCTGAGCAGAAAGTAACTGTGAAATAACTTTCACCAGTTTGGGTTGTTCTTTTTCTTCTTCCTGACATCTTCATCCATCTATCCCACACAGAACCTCCCTGCATACACTCCCTCACTCTGATGTGCAGCCACCCGGCTAGCCCCGCCCCCTCCATCAAATTCAACACACCCTCCCAAAAAAAGTAACAACCAAACACTGGAGCAGCTCATGAGGTCGAACGAGACGGACATAGTGGGTTGTTTTTCTTTTCTTCCATCAATTTCATTTTGTCTCTCACTCTTGACTTCTGTTTAATCCATTTAAATGGGAGGAACAGCATTATATTTTGACACAAATTTTGTTCCGTACATGTCACCCTCAACTCCTTAAATATTTGGTTTTTCACTCATAAGCTAACATTTCAAGTACACAGCTACCAATAAAACATTTTATCTCAATTTAGAGCAAAACCTCTCAGTGGATTAGCCTGATAATCGGGCTGAATTGTTATTTTGTTGAACTTAATTCATTCAGCCTGACATTCTGTTAGCTGATTTTTCTGTAGTGAGTTTGTGAGTGAGTTGTGACAAAGAGTCACATTGATCAAAACGACTTAAAACATGTTCTATTCATCCACTGCATCCATCTCATTCACGCTTGTCACTGTTTTTATGTTGCTATTTTTCATGAATGTAGCTATAATGATGATGTCCCCTTTCTTAATCTTCTACCTTCTTGTGGCAACGTACTTTCATAGATGCAAAAATTTCCGTTGTGTGACTCTATAGATGACAGTGATGACGCAAAACGATGATGATTAAGTGTCTGGAATGTCACTATTGAGTCAACTATTGAGTGTATATTATGGGGAGCATGAGTAAATGAGGGAGTGAACTCAGCAGAACAATTGCCAGAAGCTACAACTCAATCTGTCCCATTATGAGCTGATTTCTAGAGTCAGTCCAGACTTTTAAAAGAAAACTGTCACATCCTTCCAGAACCTAAAAAAAAGATAATGAAACCTTCCAGGGTGTGCAGAGGTATGAACCAACTACAACTTTAATACAAAGTCCCCACACCTCAATACAAAGCATGTAATTTGTCAGTTCCATCAAAAATAGACTGTTCTCTGAGCTTTCTGAGCATGGTTAAGGTTTGTTAGGTTTAGGCACAGAAGGTGCTTGGCTTAGGTTAGGAAAAGATGGTGTTCATGGTGTTACTGGAAGGCGAGGTGTGAAAAGCGGACACTTTGTACAGCTAACCAAGCATAATCATCATTCACACACCTGCAGGACATCACTTGCCAGGTGAGTGGTTTCTAAGAATGACAGGTAACAGAGATGGAGACAAGAAAGACAGAAAGAATTCAAACAAAAGAACAAAGAAATTATTAACATCCAGAGTTTCCAGATTATTTCTTTTACAGACACAGAAAGTGATCGTCTAAAAACATATCTATAAATAAATACTTTGTTGATCAAAGATCAATACTGCAGCTCATCTGTATGTTCTGTTTCTGTTTAAAATGTTTTAGACTGATGATCTGTGTCTTTGAAACGCATCAACTAATCCACTCTGTATGTGTGCGTGTACGTGCGTGTGTGTAAAATCATGGCCTTTCACATCTCCTTTCCCAGGAAATTGAGTACAGTCTTCTCATCTCTCTCTCTCTCTCTCTCTCTCACACACACACACACACACACACACACACACAGGATGATTTCAGTGATGGGGGAATATGGAGGCTCATAGCGAACATAATGTGGCTTTATAATGTCCCCCCTGACACAGGAAATAGCCAGAGGTCTGGGACTCTGTGTGTATGTGTGTGTGTGTGTTTGTGTGTGTGTGTGTGTCTGAGAGGAGAAATACCCATCAGAGGAAGGAAATAACGAATCACACTGCGGCTGTTCAGTGCACCGAGGGCTCCATAATCATGTGCACACACACACACACACACACACACACACACACACACACACACACACACACACACACACACACACACACACACACACACACACACACACACACACATACACACAGACCAGTGTATTCTCATCACCATTAATCACATATTTTCATATTTTTTTCTCAAAAAGAATGTGACAGCTCTCTCTTTCATAAATTTTCCACCATGCAATTGATTTGAATGAAATCTTTTTTTTTAAACGATTTTGATTTGATTTGAATCAACACGTTCGAGAGCTGTTGACTGTAGGCCAAAATAATAATTCAGAACCCAGAAGTACTGAACATTAGTGGTGCAAATTCTCAAACTCATTTGCAGTTAATCAAAACACCAAAACCAGCTGTTACAATATCTCATCAGGGTTTCACTCACTTTAATATAAAATCCACTCTGGTCTGAGATGTCAGGTAAATTATGAATGAAAAGATTTTCATACTGTAGGAAATCATTACTTTCACATTAACGTCAGGCTTAACACACACGTATATGAAAGCATTTTAACACAACTACAAATACTACAAAATTAGTTTGAATTCCTTCTTCACTGGCTTAAGACAGAAATGTCCAATTTACATTTAAGTCATTAAGACAAAGAAAATATGACCACAGAATGTTCAACGTTTTAGGAAAAATGGATGAATCGAATTCAGTTTTTTTCTGACATTTCTGTCATTATTATTATTATTATTAATAATAATAATAATAGCTTCATAAAACCTTTTTATTTTATAGAAAAAAATATCTTTATTGCAAATCTATTGTGTGTAAATGTTTGTACCCGTGTGTATGCAGACTACTACATCTGTGTGTGTGTGTGTGTGAGTCTGCATGCTTTCCCCATGTGTGCAAGTGAATAACAAGGCGGTTTTTGCACGTCTATCGGCACAAGTGAGAACCGTCATCAATGTGTGTGTGTGTGTATGTGCGTGCGTGCGTGTGTGATTGCATGCAGGTTTTCAGGCCGGAGAACAAAAACATTACTCCACAGGTGACGGCTCTTTACGAGTCTCTTCCACACTCATTTTATTAGCCTCCCATTTTCCTTTCAACCACCGGGACTTTTTTTTTTTCTGGAAAAGTCACCGCACAGACGTTTTTTTTTTTTTCTTTTTCACCAATTTCCTTTGATTTAATTACTGCCACATGCTGCCGGCTGCCAGCGATCGTTAGCGAGAGAACCGCTTCGACCAACGCAGAGTCCTGACAGGTCTTATAGGGAAGACACAGAACACACACGGAAATAAACTGGAAATACCGCCTTGCGGTTATAAGCCTCTGCCAACCAGTCAAGTTGCAGTTTGCATCCATGTCTGTCCAGACTCATATAATATTTGTAGTCAAGACTTTGAAGGAATTTAATAAAAGGTATTAAGTGTATTTTCCTTGTATGTGTTCACATGTTTGGCCAATAAAGCAGATTCTGATAGAACACAAAGTTGTAGCCATGACAGTAGACGATGCTTCAGATATGGATGTTGCTGCAAAGATGCTTCACACACATCTTCAACCCGGCAGCACAGAAGATCTAAACAATCACCACAGTTTCAAGGTGGAAACCAAGAATAGTGTCACCAGTTCAGTATTCGACTAAATGTGAACTATGGTCACATCTCCCCTTCTGTTCCTGAGATATGGTGCTGAATAATGGCCAGAAAAGTGTTTTTGCAGAACATTATGAAGTCACAGTAAAGTTGACCTTTGACCTTTTGGATATAAATTGTCATTACTTCATCATTTTATCCTATTAGACATTTGTGTGAAACTTTGCCATAATTAGCGTATGAATTCTTGACTTATGGCCAAAAATGTGTTTTCTGATGTCACAGTGACCTTGACCTTTGACCTTTGACCACCAAATTCTAATCAATTCATCCTTGAGTCCAAGTGGACGTTTGTGCCAAATTTCAACAAATTCCCTCAAGGCGTTCCTAAGATAACTCGTTCATGAGAATGGGATGGACGGATGGACAGCCTAAAAACATAATGCCTCCGGCCATGGCTGTTGCCGGCGTGGAGGCATAAAAGACACACACACACACACACATACACACACACACACACATACACTGATGGATTCGCAAACCAGTTTAATGGCTGGTCCCAGTGTCACCGTGACAATGTGTGTATGTGTGTGTATAAGAGACAGTCCTTTCTTGTGGACCTCAGCTGATTCCCAAAGGAGAAATATACATTTTTTCCTCCTGTCACTTTCTTTAAGAGGTCAGAGGTCAACCACCTGCAGCTGATAAAGATTCAGTGTCTTTCAAAAGGGCACTGCAGCAGGGCAGATGCTGGGTTAATCAGGAATTTGAACCTTCACCCTGTGCTGCTTTATGCGTGTTTGTATTTGTCAATTTTTTTTTATCTTTGTAACAGTAGTTTTGTCTGTGTGTATGCGTCTGGCTGCTGTGTAAAATGTGGATTGTTCTACAGGAACAGGCTCTGGGAGCGATTGAGGAAAAGAAAGAAAAAAGAAAGAATGGAAGTAGGAAAGAAGGAAGCCATCTTCTTTGTTGCAGGGGCAAACAGGAAGGCAGACAAGTGGAAGAGAGATGAAAAAAAAAAACAGCTCAGAGGTAAAGAGTTGGTGTTGAGCCAGTTGGCTGTCTGACAGCTCATTAAGTGGTTTTATAAATAATCAATTGATGAAGTAATTAACAACAATCTCTAAGTTTCAGAGAGACACACAGAGAGAACATTTCCATGGGACTTTTCTGTGGAGGGGGGTAATGCACAAACAGTCCATCATTGATTCACACACACATACACACACACACACAGAGTGTGTACGTGTGTTATTTACATCTAGAAAACATGTTGAGCAGGACGAATTCCTGCAGGATGAATCTGGGTGGGGTTAAGTCAAAGAGCATCACATGCCCCCGAGATGAATTTTACAGTATATAGCGCTTTTACCAACACAAACACACACACACACACACTGATGAGAGCATCTACCATGCGAGGTGCTGGCCTAACCATTAAAAGGGATTGGGGTTCAGTGTCTTGCTAAAGAAACATTTGAACATGTGGACAAGAACCCTGCGATTAATGGACACCTCTGCTTTCTCCTGAGCTACAGTCGCCCCAGCCTGAACCCACAGCTGCTCCTGTACCAGCATGTTGCCTTGAACACAACCCAGTAAATGTTCAATACACACAACTTGTACATAAAAGTGTCCAATTGTTGTTATTGCCAGTTAAAAATAATTCAGGTTCACCATGATGTGGGCTGCAAGCAGTCCTGTCAACAATGACTTCCGGTCAACTGACCCTTGACCCCTGATCTGCTTTCTTCTGGACTTCAATAATTACAATTTAGAAAGTCCAGACAGAGTAATCAGCACATGGAGTGGATTTTAGAAATGTTGAATTATAGACCATGCTAGCATCTATTTTAAACAGTGGTTGACATCATTTATGGCTTGTGACCCCTTCAAATGAAGCAATGTCTACAGTAACTCTTTGAGTTGTATGAGCACTACTTTCTCCTTTAATTAGACTTCATCATTAGATGCACTGTTAGAGGCCTAAAGAGGTGAAAATATCCAATACTTTGCAAGAAAAAGTACAAATTTAGAGAAAAGTTAGAAATGGTAACATAAATATTGTTTTTAATCATCTTGTGACCCCTCAGATTTATCTTAGGACCCCTCAGGGGGCTCTGACCCCAGCTTGAGAACCGTTGCACTAAGAGACAGAGAGGGGATTGATTTCAAAGAGCCCTTTATCACATTACTACAAAGGTGAATAAATTCACAGAGCATCACATGATGGTGATCATCATGTGAAAAAAGATGTAGACGACGGAAAAAATAAATAAAAAATTATTTTAAAAAAGAGAAGAAGAGACAAACTTAAAGAGAGAGAGACCCGCATTTTGATTGGTTGTTTGCTGCCACCATGACAAACACACTCATCACACACACACACACATACACGTATACAAATGTGTTTTCTCAGCTGGCATGGTGGCAGCCAGCCCGACAGCCAATCAAAACGCCCATTGCAGGGCACGCAGCCAATGAGACCTCTGCTCTCTGCGGCAGCCAAGCTGTCAGGGTGAGAACAAGAGTGTAGGAGGCAGCAAGTGTGTGTGTGTGTGTGACTACACACACACGTTTATACCTCTGAATCAGGCTGTCAGTCACTTTCCAGTTTCTAGTTAGTTCAAGTAAGTTCACTGAATATTTATGGGTTTAGTTTTCTGTTTGAAGATTTTTCTTAAAGCTTCTGACAAGAAATAAGATAAAGGATGAAATATTATTTATTGTCGTCTCTTCTCTCTCTGCTTTTCATAATATTGTTTTATTCCTTTAATCACTTCATTTTTGCAGTTTATATGTATCTGATTTAAAAAGATGGCTTCTACATTTATTGTTTCAGGTTTTTATTTCACCTGTGATGAATTATTACGCTTCTCTAACAGCAGCTTCATTTACTGGTTGCATTTGCGGACATTTTCTGTATCTTATATGACTCCGTGTTTTATTTTCATGCAGTTCTTCTTTTTTGTCATCCACACTGAAGCCGTTCTCCCAAATAAATCTTCATAAATAAATAAACTCTGTGTAAATACATTAAAAATGATGACACAAACAGTCATGAAGGTTATGAGCCGAACACGTGTGCGTCACCTTGGATACACACGGGACGTCCCACATGCTGAGCTGCTGTAAACAACAAACTCTACTGCAGAAAAAGTGAACACAAAAAAAGGTTATATATTTAAAAATGAATCAGGATTGTTTTGAGATGAAATGTTATCTACGTGTGTGTGTGGCTGTGATGTGATGTGATGTGTGTGTTTCTCATCAGGGTTCATCTCCATCACCTCCTCTAAGATGGCTGCCATGCTATTTTAATCAGAATGTGTATTCCAACTCAGAAAGTTGTAGCGCCCAAACATGACCGACGTCACCAGAGCGATGGGTCGCAGGGACCCCGTTGCCGAGGCAACGCGCCGGCAGGCACCTAAACCGAGCCAAAAGCTAAGATGGCTGCCGTGGCATGTTAATTATTGAAGAGGGTGCAGACGGAGAGTCAGGAGCAGAGAGCATGGCTGCTTGCCGGGATGCTGGGTCACAGTGATCCCGTTGCCACGGTGATGCAAGCTGGCGATGGGCGCACGGGTGTCATTCACCATGTAACATGGCAACCGGAGCATCCAGCACACGTACCAAACCCAAACCAAACTAAACACTAAGATGGCTGCCGCGGGAAGTGAGTGATGACCAGAAACTCACACGTTCACATGCTGGTTCAGGATACATTCAGAGTACAGACAGAAATAAATAAGTGACAATAAAAAATGTAGTTCATAAGATAAAACCAAACTGTGAGTAAAACTTTCAGTCAATAGAGAATTAAGTTTAGTCAGTAGAATCAAGTATTTGCAAATTTAATGCTAAAAAACAATTTAAAACCTATTTTTTATTTGCTAAATTGATACTATTGTAACTAATCTGTTTCTTGCTACTAATCGAGTTTTTCATGCGGCTGCATGAGCTTCATGCGGAGCTTCAGTCATGTCACATGTTATGATATACGCTCTGCTGTAACTATTAACTGATCTGTTCAAGACATAAAACAGAAGTCAGCAGTCAGAGGTAGTGACAGTATAATAATGTAAATTTAGTATGTTACATTGTGAATATTTACTGGTTTATTTAGTCTTCTTTGGGTTGTGGACAAAACATTTGAGGATGTCATCTTGGACTCTGGGAAACAGTGATTTTTCATCATTTTCTGATAATTTATAGACAAAACAACAAATCGACTACGGATTAATTGATAATGAAAATAATTTATAGATGCAGCCCTAAAATGTATACCTACAATTGTGATTTATAATATAGACCTGTGGTAACATACATGAGGCTAACTGAAAGTGTTTTTATGAATGATCTTAGCTTAATTATCCAGATTTTTTTTAAAATCATAAATGTGTGATGTGGGTCCTGCTTTACTCTGTACTTCAGTTATTTACTGTCTCATGTACATTTACATTTTACAGTCAGCCTTTTAAAATGAGTGAGCATCAGCTTCTAATGTTGAGTTTAAAGGTCAGAGCCATTTCCAGTTTTAATCATCCACATAAAAACATGTCCAGCTCAGGGTCAGAGCATGCTTTAAATTCTGTAAAAATACACCTGTTTTTTTCCCCCCTCATTATTATTTTACAGTAAAAGCAGGATACAGCAACAGCTAAAGAGAGAGAGAGCACTAAAGCCATAAACACACTGACATAACACACTTAATCCTTCATCTTCGTCATTTTTGGCTTGCAAGGATTTTAACCCATGACCTCTTCGTGTTGAGAGAGGCTGTGCAGCCATTAGACCATCCGGCCGCTGCGTTACATCACCGGATCTGTTCATACCAAGCTCATGTAGAATCATTTCAAAGGTATTTCTGCTCGGTTTGATGGTGTTGACAGACTGGAAAGTTTGAATAAACCCGAGGACTGATGTGCAGGTGGCAGCTATGTTAACCTGCTGACCTGCACTGACTGGAGCGTATCATGAGGATGAGTGAGAGGAAACAAGAAAAGTTGTGTCCTACAGTATGAATCCCCTGTGTGTACTGTCAAATGGGTTTAAAGTTAAAAGAAAGTTATTTTTTTTAATTTTCAGGAAAGGATTAAGTTTAGATTCCTGCTTCAGAGGGACTTGAAGCTCACCAAATCTGGACAAATTAACCATGACAAATTAACTATGACAGGAAGTTTGTGCTAAAACAATCACAGAAGATAAATCTTTCCACATTGAAATTTGTTTTGCATGTCACACTCCAGCAATAACCTGCAAAACTTACAAGTAACTTAAAAATCTAATTACAGTGAAATTATGCAAGATGTAATTAGAAATGCAAAGAGAGACCTCAGTCAGTCAAGGGGAGACGTTTTCTAAAGTTGTTTATATCATCTGATCTAAATTTGTGCATCTTTTTCTGCAAAGCTTCATCATAATCTAGCCACTTTACTTCTGTTTGATTCCAGTTCAGTTTCAAAAAGAACGAAATTCAAGCTGATGTTCGAAATATTTGGGAGAAAAGACCAACAATAAATCAGTAAATAGAAGCCAGAGGATGCGGAGCGCTCGATGCTCTAATTTCTCTAGAGATGTTACAGCTTCAGAGGCCGTTCCAAGAGCCTGACAGCTTAAATCAAGCGCACCTTAACTGGTTCAAACGGAGCGGACGGTTCCACTGAACATCTGATTCTGATTCCGTTCAGCCTGGTGATCCATAAAAATGTTAATAAGGATTAGAGTATCGGCCTCCTGTGTGGACTGACTCACTGCACACTGGTCCTGTTTCCACTGGGCCTGAAAACTTCTGCTCTGCCTCCATAGTCATTTTACTTTCTTTCTGGCTGTGGCTAAAAAATTACATAAAAAATGTAGTTTGTCCTGCGGGTGGTGCTAGAGGGAAGGTCCAGGCGTCACTAAAATCTAAAGGGTTTATCCTCTGGGGAGCAGGAATGTGATCGGTACATTTTAACATCCAGCTGTTACTTGACCATGTCAAGTAAGTAGTAACTAGTCTGATTGTGACATTAAAGGAAAAGTCAGGGTGTATAAAATGATTGGGAATCAACCTCTGGAGAGCATGAATATTCAGTTAAATTTAAAGAAAAACTGGCCAATAACTGTTTAGACATCTCGGTGGGTAAAATTGCGGGACGGGCTAATGGATTATGTCCTCAGGCTCATCACTAAAAGAAGATTTATGATGTTATTCCTTAAAAATGCAACTACTCATCAGTGGCTGTGAAGATATCACATAAAAAACTGTGATTGATCAGCTTGGGCTGCTTGTGTTTTCTCCAACAAGTTTCTGATGGTGGACATCTAACAAAGCCATTTGCTTACAAAGCCAATCTGCTTGCCATAATAATAAGTGAATTGTGTTACATTACATTGCATTCATTTGGCAGACATTTTTGTCCAAAACTGTAGGTATCTATGGTGGGATTATAGTAACCACTGCATCAGGGGAAAAGCTAAATTGTAATTTCAGTGCATTCTTTAACTTTCTATATCAGTTAGTGATCAAATAAATTAATTCCAATATTTCCCCTCACTTAACCTGAGCCCGCAACCCCTCAAAAACCACCACCGAAGAAGTCGTTTTCAGCAGCAGTGTGGAGACGCAGCCGGTAAGAGCCTCTAATAGCCAACATATGGAAGCTCGCTGGTTGCCAGCAACACAATCAGGACTGCATTATTTGGCCCACACTGGAATAATAAAGGAGCCAGATCAAAGAGCTGATTACTCCAGAACTCCGGAGCTGCAGGATTCTTTTCTGTTTGTTCTTTCTTTATGTCGCCCTTTATTTCTCTTTGTTGTCTTTGACTCATTCTTCTTTCTTTCTTGCTTTCCTTTTTTCTTTTTCTTTCTTTCTTTCTGTCTTTCTTTCTTTTTTTCTTTCTTTCTTTCTACGACCAGGTATAACCCCTTTTTGAAAACAAGGTCCATATGGAAGCTTGGGTACATCTATCACCATGGCTATTGATAGATGTATGGATGTGTGTGTGTGTGTGTGTGTGTGCACGTGTGTGTGTGAGAGAGAGAAAGCTGTGATGCTGTTGGCTGGAGTTGCATTTGAGTACAAACAGCAGCATAAAACAAATCTAAATGGATGGGGAGTGAAAACAGACAGCGCCATGTCGACCAGATGTTTCGATCACATGTACAACCTTTTCTTTTCATTGATGGATGTTTTTATTTAGCATTAATATTTTTTTTTTAAAGAAAGAGTTTTAAAAAGCTTGATCTTTTTGTTCATAGGATGCAGAGCTGTGCGTTTACACAGTGACAGCAGGGGATGTGGAGCTGCAAACAGTGTTATTGTGTGTGTGTGTGTGTGTGTGTGTGTGTGTGTGTGACCTATTTGCATGCAGCCTGGCAGAGGCAGCGCGGGACAAAATGGGCATCAAACCAAACGTCCTCTCAGTGTGGCACCCTGATGGTCACTACAATGCCCCAGTGTGTGTGTGTGTGTGTGTGTGTGTGTGATGGCCTGGTAAATAGTCTATTCTAGAGAGATACAACTCTGACATAAAAATGAAAAAAATAATTATTTGTTGCTCTTCAAAAATAAAAAGTAACTCTCACATTGAGCAAGGCACTAACACTGCAGGGATCGGGGTGCATTTCTCGATATTAAAGCATCTGCAGATATCAGAGTTTGATTTAATCATTTTAATAATTTTGAGGATCTTTTTAAAGAGAGGCCACGTTGAGAGAAGGTTATAAAATATACACTTGTTCTCTAATGCTCAGCTCCATTAAGGCTACAAGTACTTTAAGACAAAAAGCTAGGCAAAAATCACGTAAGCATCCTTTTATAGTCCAGGCTTTCGTACATATGAAGCATGATTTGCAAAGAAAAGTTAACTTCCATGAGCTCTGACATTTTTAAAAAACATCCATCCGCACCACAACTCGAGAAATGTCAGCTATCAGAAAATCCCTTCTTATTGAACTGTCAATGCCACATCAGTGGGTTGTTTCAGTTGGATTCCTTCTATAAACATGAACGCACCTGAAGGCACCATTTGCGGGACAAACGCTGTAAAACACAGCGAAGCGGTTCAGCTGTGCTGTGCTGCATTGTGTCACAGTTTTGTTGTCTTGTTGTTTAAAGTGTGACAGCTGTCCAGTGTTTATCAGCGAGTCCATGCAGCCTCCCTAACAGCTCACCACAGCATGACTGACCCACTAAAACACACATACACACGCGCACACACACACACACACACACACACACACACACACACTTGCTTAACAAAACGACAACCGCCCCCATTTTCCACTTTGATAATGAAGACTGGGTGGGTTTTATGTGTGTGTGTGTGTGTGTGTGTGTGTGTGTGTGTGTGTGTAGAGGGGCTCTATACTGTGAACAAGTGTGTCAGCCATGGTTTAGAGTGGTGTTTTAAACACACACATACACACACAGCTTTGCTTTATTCTCTTGCCAAAAATATTAACTTACTTAAGCTTGCCTTTCTGCAGTGAAGCTTGCGCTTAGTACATATATGAGAATAGGCTTTAGCACACACACACACACACACACACACACACACACACACACACACACACACGCGCACACACACACACACACACAGGGAAAACAGCAAATCAGCCACTGAAAATCACCAGTGTTCCCAGCTAACAGTAACCGGAGTGAAGGCCTGAGCAACAGCAGCCACATAGCAGAGATAGCTGCTGATCACAGAGGAACCACGGAGGATAGACAAACACAGCACAAAGACACAAGAACCCAAGTGATAATGCAGTACAGACAGTGTTTTACTGCAGTACAGGACATAAAATCCCACTTGGGGTTTTGTTATGTTTCATGAAATTGAAGCTGAGTGAAAGAAAACTCAAAACAAAGAAGTGAATAAATCCTGTGCTACAAGCACAGTTACTTCTTCCAGTATTAAATGTATAATAAGCTGGACCTTAGGTTACATTAATGGCTTTCAAGATAAGAAGTCTATTTCTATCTAATGTTCAAGTATAGCGTGTTAAAAACCATCAAATAATATTACCTGACTAGCTAATGTAGTACAGTAGCTAAAGGCAACAACAGTAGCCTAATCACACAACAGCAATATCCTCTCAGTAGCTACAGGCGCTACTGTTGTTGATAGCCTTCCTAATGTCGTAGTAGTATTCTATAATACTAGAATACCCGTTACCTTGATTCAGCGTTTGCTATATGAAGGGTTGTATCATATTAAGAATGTTTTGTTGCTGTAACCAAAACACTGCACCTTTACTGCTAAACTGATCACAAGTTAATCCAAAATCACATTGTGAAAAGCTAATGTCACAGTAAGTATTACTGTTTCATTCATTTGGTGTTCATTCAGACCGATGCCAAAATGGCAACTAGTATGGTTCCCGTGCTGTGAGCAAATTCAGCACAGCTGGTGAGAATTTGCTAACATCAGTGTTTTAAAGATGTGTCTTTTGGATAATTTAATGACACTATTATGATGTTCTATGATGTGATGTTCTTTGCAATTGTTTCACAATATTCCACTGAACTACAGATGACGTGCCGAGAAATGTAACAAGTGCCAAGGCAGGAAAGAAGAATGGTAGCAAGTAGATGTGGACCGTAAACAATGCAGGTTTCAAAATGTTCAAAAAATCTCAATCTCAACATGTTTGTCTGACCTCAACGATACACACAATGCACTGTTGACCCTCAAAGCCATCGCTGCTGTTTCAAACTTGTCATTTTGTTAGTTTTTTCAGCTACTTGGAATTTCACATCTTCTCTAAATACTATCATACCCATGAGTCTGGATTCAGCCTTTGCCATAGAAAGGGTTTTATCATAATCAGAACAGTTGGTTGCTGTAATCAGGACCAAAACACTGCACCACAACTGCTTAACTGATCAAAAATAATCCAAAAATCCAGAAGTGAATTCATTCATAGCAAAATCAGTCAGCTAGATCCACAATCAAATGATCGGTTTCCAATCAGAAATGTATAGACATAAGCCGTGTCTATCAAAGAGCCTATCAGCAGGTCACAGTCACTGCCAAGGTCTCTAGACCTCCAATATGGCTGCCAGAGGCCCTGATGGTCAGTGTGCATACAGCCAGCCAACCAGATACATGAACCATCATCTACTGCTGCTGATGCTGCCTGTCCCCGTCTGCCAGCTGACCTTGATGTTCAGAGGTGTGATCAGGCTGGCAGGCCCTCAGTCACACACCGGGAATCAAACCTGTGACTCATAGACAAACAGATTCTCTTCCCATGGACAGTTCAGGGTGGAAATTCCCAGCTATCCAAAGAATGCCGACCCATTCTACTGTGTTACAGTCCATCTTCCCATATGGGACACACACACGGATGACTCACTGTTTGACTATGTGTGTGTGTGTGTGTGTGTGTGTGTGTGTGTGTGTGTGAGGACGTCATTTTGGCAGCTGCGACCTCACGCATTTAAGTCAAGGGTTTATAAAGACAGAGTGAGAAAAACTGACCAGAGGCTGGGCTGAAGGTCTCTATTACACAACCTGCATATTATCAATGTCATACAGCAGAGCGTGTGTTTATTTTTTTTGTTTTTAACAAATTCCAGTTGCATTCAGACACGTAATCACTGGTATACTGGGTTTACGAAAGATATTTAAGACCAAATGTAAATAAATGTAACTGATTAGACAGCGTGACCAGAAAGATCTCAGGCAACACAAATAAAGCAGTGTTTTATATGGGGGCTTTAGAGAGGCCGCACTGTAAATATGAAGGTATTTGAAGGTGTTCAGCATAATTTGGTCTGGTGCTGATCAAATGCAAGAGAATTAAAAATGAAGTCAGACCTCCAGACTAACTTAAAATATCTTATTAATGTTGTATTTTTTCTACGTGGTGGTATCTAATTTGTTGATATTTCTTTTAGGGCCCACCTTCAATTACATGTATATTTCAATAAAATGTAAAAAAAAAAAGCTCATTCTAGATCAATTCTAGGTTGTGTGTATTTTATGTTTTAAGAGTTTAGATTTTTTCCTATAAATAATGTATGTGGAGCTTGTGATCATACATTTTGAGTCCTCAATAAAAACACTGTGATATGTTCATCAATTGACAAAAGAGCCACTTGCAGACAATGTTTAAATACACAGCAAGATGTTTTAGGTTTTCTGTGCGGATTAAAGTTGGACTCTGTTCTGATTCTGCTGCAGAAGAACTCGACTCATTCTGACAAAAAGAAAAAGAAGTGTAAATTCAAGACAATTTAATAACTTCTAAGGTCTGAATTTTTTTAATAAAATTAATTCTAGCACATTTTAAAGGCACTGCAGACATGCTTCTATTGAAGATACATCTGTAATACAGAATACAGCACATCTGCAAAAACAGTATGAAACAGCCCATATTCATTATGTTGCAGCTCAGGCCTTTCATCATACAGACTGTATGCTGCCTCACTCTCAGCTCAATCCTGGCTCTTTTCACTGCAGATAAACTTGAAGTGCCATGAAGACAATTTTTAAAATAATAAAATAAAATAAACTTGACATTGAATTTTTTTTGCTTTGCCTCTTGATAACCAATAACATCAGACATTTAAATCTCACAGCCACATTTTAATATGACACAGAATGAGGCTGCTTTAACTATACTGACCTATAACACTGATGTGCAGCTGTTAAATCTGACACCTTTATGCAAGATTACGAGAAAAGATAAGAAATCCAAATCATCACCAACACATCAGCTCTTCATCAGCAGCCACTCTGACACTTATAGTTCAAACGTGACAATTACGACATCACTAATGACCTACTAATGACCCTTTTCCCTACATTAGTAATGAAGAGCAGAAATATACAAGAAATCATGAAGGAAAGAAGAAAAGTCTCATCCCTCTATGAATAAATACTGAAATGAATCAGCGATCAGTCAGAAAACAGCGCACATCCACAAAAAAATACTCTAATCCACATTACAAATGCATACCAAAAATGTACATTCGACAGATAAACATAATATCCCAAATTTTAAAAAATGATGCAAAGCAAAACAAGAAAACGTCTCAGTCCTTCATCAGCAACTGGGTTGATGTTTTTTAAACATGTGACACCAATAAACCCTTTTCATTATCAATCAATCTGTTTGATCGTTTAAAAAAATACCAATAAAATGTCAGTTATCAGATATATATAGATATATTTTACAATGTCTTACATAGTCTGATAACATGCTGATAAAACCCTCAAAGAAAAGAGATAATTACATAAAACGAATGACTTATCAGAATTCAAATTTACTAATCCACTAAAACTAATGAATTAAGCGCCTGTCAATTTCAGCACTTCAAACTGCTCTGCACGTGTGTTATTAACATATAAATGTAGAAGAATCGAGGCAGAAATAAAACAACTTTAACTAGAAACAGTAATGATCAGAGAACCTCGCTGAGGACGACTTCCACATCTGAAAGGTGGTCAGCAAATGCATCACTACATACTGTGTCATTTTTTACCTGCTTCCTGTTTACTCTAAAAAAGAAAACAACATAGTTTAGTGTGTAAAGACAGCAGTGTGTGTGTGTGTGTGTGTGTGTGTGTGTGTGTGTGTGTATCAGCAGCATCAGTGTCAGATAATCTGATGCAGAAGGATTAAAGTTTAAGCCTGAACAGTGTGTCGGGCTTTGACCAGCCGGACAACACACACACACCCTAACTCTAACCGGAAACCTTAAAGAGACCGAAGAAAAACCCAGTGACCCCACTGACAAGGCAGCACTTTACACACCCATACACACACACACACACACACACACACTCAAGAATATATGAAGAAAGATATCAGCCTATTTAACAAAACACACTTTACGTGCACAAACACACACATGACACACATTAACAAACTGAAACACACACAAGCTTGATTTTTAATGACATCATTTCATTTCAGCATGGTGTACGGAGAGGTTTAACCTCACAACCGACAGAAACTGTGTCATAAACTACAAACACACACTCATCAAACAGACAGACACAGATGTTTTCAGCATTTATGAAAATTTCGGAGCACAAATATGAAGAAAAGAAACAAACACACACACTTAAATAGCAACCATTAACAGAAATCACAAAGTTTATGCTTGTACATGTGAACACACACATTTAGACAAAAAAAAATTACACAAACACACAATATGAAATTGGCTCTTTTGAGTTGTTCAAACAGAACTGAAGCAGATGGAGATAGAGGCCTGCACACACACACACACACACACACACACACACACACGCCCACACACACAAACGCACACACCCACACACACAAACGCACACACCCACACACACAAACACACACACACAAACGCACACAATGCGTCTATTTATAAAGTTATAATTGCATAACACGCTGTGCTCTAATTCCAGCCTACTGAGCACACAGGATGTCCACACACACTGGCTTCACCATGACACACACACACACATTTACTGTTGTGCAGGAAAAAATGCACATGAACACATGAAAAAGACACACACTCATTTTATGCTCATATGTAAAAAAAATAATGTAAAAAAAAAAATCACACAAATGCACACACACACACACACACACACACACACACCCTCCACGAAGTAACAGCGTCAGTATTTGCTGCTGCAGGTGTGTAAAGCTTCTGTCAGCAGTAATGCTGTTAGTCATTTTAATATTTTTACCAGGTATGATTTCTAAATGTTGCTGTGAGTGGAGGCAGATTCTTTAAACTGACATAAACACAACAAATATTTTATAATTTCTGCAATTTTAATCTTACGTATTTGTTGTACTTATATGTAAAAACAGATTCTTTAGAGGATGATCTGAACATTGGCCCCATATTGTTGTTTGAAATATTTTATATAAAGCTGTTAGATTTAACTCTCATGATGAAACAAGATTTCACTTAAAGTTTGTGAAAACTTAAATGAGACATTTATATGAGAAAATTAGATAAAATCTTATTGAGCGCAGTAATTTTAGCAGGACAGTTTGACCTTGACCTTTGACCTCCTCTCGATGTGTTGTGGTTTTAAATGTCGGCTGTGGAAGGACGAACACATCAATTTAAAAGAAGATACTTTATCGAATGAAATTGTAAATGTGCAATTTTTAGCAATTACTGAAATAGAAAATCCACCTGAATATAAATGTGAATATTTTCATTTTACATTAATTTCAAATGATGGAATAAAAACATGATTTTGTATATAATTGGAGAACATTAACTAAAAAACTATTAATTCAATAAAGAAATAAATTAATTCTTCTCACTTGTCGTGTGTCTCAGAAAAGCAGTGAACGCAAAATCAATTGCAGACAAACACCATCGTCAGTGTAAAGTGTTTAAAATGTGTTTCCTGTAGCTGCACATTGAGAGCGGACTGCAGGATTTTGGCAGGCTGCTTCAGGACTCTCCTAATTAAAACTTACTGAATATTCAAATGCTGTGTTAGCATAACAATAGCCGGCTGGCCGGGCCGGCTTTAAATGAGGCCTTTTGTTTTAGCCGAGCTTTCTGCTGCCTCATTAAGCCGCTGGAGCTTAAGTTAGTGAGCCGACAGCCGCTAACCGTAGCTCAGGCCTCGGCCCTCACCCTCCTCCTCTCCCCCTCCGCCCTCCCCCACACTCTCCCCAAACCAAAGCCCCGATTCAGCCTCCTCAGTGTTTGGTCTCTCCGGGGCCGTGGCTCGCTTGCTGCTGCAGCAGATCTGTCCGAGTGTTTCTGTCTCTTCTCTAAAAACCCCCGACCACTCTGCCCCAGTTTCCCCTCGCTCCACTTTTCTGCCTCCATAACGCACCGAGTGGCCTGAATCTGCTTTCAGACAACCACAGCATCGCCAAAACACCTCAAACCCATCCGGCGAAAGCCACCAAACAGCTACAAAAACAGGACACAAGAAGACAAACAACATTAGTTTATTACGGCGTTTTTCCTCTTATTGGTGTGTTTTTCTCTTTCTGCCAGCGGACGGAGAGTGTAAACAAGCTGTGACACAGACAGACAGAGTGAGACAGGGGGGTAAAGTGAAGACAGAAAGGAGCTTGGCACCGGATCAAGACCGTCGGCACAATGTGCCATCCAGCAGCCAGCCGCCAAACAAAGCGGTGCCACGCCGAGCCCCGTGGCAGCGCTGAACTGGAGAGCTCCGGCTCCGAGCGAAGCTGGCAAGATACAAAGAAGGCTCTGAACTACAGGGAGAGAGTGGGTACAAAAAGCATAAGGCTGTGGAGCCGATGGCCGACAACGTAGGGCTAAAGCGTTCGATGGGCGAACGGAGGCCGGAGACCCGGCAGGCTCCGAGCAGACAGAGGTCGACTGTTGGTGAGGGTCTGCAGCAACCATTAAACAACAGAGGCTCTGTTTACGGCTGCACAGGTCACATCAGATACAAAAAACATCTGAACCCACATTACTGTTAGTTCACATCTGAACAGACTGGAAACTACAACATTTAAGGCTGTAAACGTTTCAAGAAAATCAAAAAAAGGCAGTTTTTTCACATATTTGTCTACAAAAATCAACACATAAATAGAGAAGATGTGCACCAAGATTTAGAAAATATCAATTAAACCAAAAAAATTTTTATCAAATCAGATTCATAAATCTTATCAAGGTCATGGACATGTAAAAACTACATAAAGTGCACCTTTAAAAGTATTTTCTGTAAAAATCTTGTCATACATTTTCTCTACAAAATAAAGAAAACTGTAATTAAATGTCTGCTTGCTGTTTATTATTTTTTTTATTTTTGAGCACAAATGTTTACAGCTACTTCCTTATATCTGATTGATTAATCATCTCAGGAGGCCTTTAAACTGCAAGTTAAGACTCATTATTATTAATTCAAAAACTGTGCAACTGTTTTACTGTTGAGATGTTAATTACTTTCTTTTCTATGGTTATTTCTGTCATCGTTTTCCCTCATCCTCACCGTCATCTCCTCTTTAATTTCCCCCTTTTGTCTCTTCAGCTCATGTAAAGCAGCAATTTGAGTCAAAGGTGAGACAAACGCAGACAGACAGAGAGGGGACCGACAGTTCACTGACAGGTGGATCTGTAGGAAATTCCCGCCTTCCATCTTCATTTACACCTTGCGATGTGCAGACATTCCTGCTTTACGCCAGAAACCTGTGAAATTCATTCACCTTCCCTTCACTTTACACCCTGTTTCTCATTTCTAGCCCTCGCTTCATCCCCCACCGTCTCTCTAAATCACTTCGCCCTGGTGTTTTACAGGTGTGGGTTACTGGGAGACAGACAGACAGACAGACAGGTTCACAGGAGGTCAGACAGCTTCATACTTGCTTGGATGACTTTCTCAGATGCCATTTTCTTTTTATATCTAGAGAAAGGTTTATGATTTTTAAGACATTACATAACTAATTCATATTTTTTAAGAGATTGACTCTATCTTTAAATTAAGACAGCTTTTGCAACCTTCATATTATTTAATGGCATGAAAAGAGATTGAAAAAAATAACAATTTACAACAGAATATCACTGATATATATATTTGATACACTACACCAATTAAGGACAGACTTATTTTCCAGCTTTGCCATAAGTGTATTTTCGAGGTTATTAGAAAATTAACTACTTTAATAAGAAATAACAAATACAATTTGAGGCCAGTGTGTGACAGAAAAAAATCAACGATTTAAGCAGTTTGGGGAAAATTGAAAAATATCAAAAGCCATAAGTCCCCGAATGACACACACAACCGAAAAACCCCCAAAACCACAGGTGTGTCCTTCCGCCCGAGAGCAACGCACACACTGATTCATTCAGTAATAAGGCTCTTATTTCGATGCGTTTACGTCCATTTAGATAATTTGAAATAAAGCGATGGGGAGAGAAAGGAAATAAAGCTGCGTGGCGGATTATTTCAAGTTGAAACAGGAAACGTCTGATGCGCAAAAAACCGGGAGACAAAAACAGAATTTTATGAGTGTAAATAAATATATATTTTCAAGTACAGACACACACACAGTAAACACAGACACATCCTATTTCAGAAGCGTCTGTCCAACCTATTTACCTCGCAGTCTCTAGGCACGCTACAGCAGCAACTGTCACTTTTCCCGCTCCACACACACACACACACGCACACGCGCGCTCTCTCTCTCTTACACACGCACGCACAAACACGCACACACACACAAACACACACACACACTTTAATTTCTCCCAATAAACAACTGCTTTTTCCAAAAATAAACCCCCACAGACGATCAGAAAAGGGAGGAAGAGCTCACAATCCGTTCGCACTTTGACGCGCGGGCGGCGAACCGACGCGCTGTTAAGTTGGTGCGTAAAAAGCGACACTCTTCACCTTCACACCTCCTCTCTCTCTCCCCCTCTCTCTCTCTCTCTCTCTCTGCCTCTCTCTCTCTCTCTCTCGCTATTTCTCCCTCTGACTCCCAAACCCTCGCGGAGAAGGAAAAAGAAACGCTGGAAAGGATGGAAGAGTCTGCCTTACCGCTTTGCCGTTGTAGTAGTACATCAGTGAGCTGCCTGTCATCCCGGGGATGGTGTACGCACAATACATCGTTCCTCTCCTCCGCAGAAAGAAGAAAAACTCTATTTCTCCCTTTCTCGCTCCGCGTGTCTCTCCCTTTCACTCTTTTTTTTTGGTTTTAACGCTCCCCCCGCCTCTTGACTTTCCTTCTACTCCACCCTTTCTCCTTTTTCTTCTGGTGTTTTAACTTTTCTTGATTTGTTATGATCTCAAACTCTCGCCGCTCCGCTCGCGTGTCCCTGCCTGCGCGTTTTTTTCCCAGCCGACAATTCCTTCAGTTGCATTTTCCCATATGGCCGAGCCGAGGCACGCGGAATATGCAAAGTAGGCAGAGAGAGAGAGAGAGAGAAGTGCCCCTCCCCTTCTCTCTCTCGCTCTCTCTCTCTCTCTCTCTCTGTCTCACACACACACACACACACACACACACACACACACACACACACACACACACACACACACACTGAGCGAGAGAGACGCGCGCGCACGGAAAATGTACTGAAAGGCAGAGGTTGAAACGCAGCTGACATTCCCTCTCTTGGACTCGCGCACATATAACTAAACACACACACACACAGGCAAACGCTCGCGGGCACGCGCGCGGTCGCCGACACTCTTTCAACTTTCCACAGTAAACCTGGAAGCCATCCCTCCCTCCTCCTCCTCCTCCTCCTCCTCCTCCTCCACCCTCCTCCTCCCTGCTCGCGCGGAGCCGCAGTTCGCCGCCTGCCTTTGAACTGAGCCGACTGTTCACTTTTTCCACCGCTTTCGGAGCGCGCGCTTCTTTCTACACACTCTCCGCTTCTTCTCCTTTTTCCTCTCCCTCTTTCCTCTCCCCATCTCCTCCGCCCTTATTTTCTCATCCCTTCTTTTCTCCTTTCCTCTCTCGTTTCCTCTACTCCATATCCCCCTTTCCTTTCCTCTCCATCTTGCACTCAGATTAAACACATCCCAAATACTCCTTGGCCAAAATTTTTAAATGAGAAGATGCCTATAGCTGTTTATTAAAACTGGACGTGTTAAAGTTTTACAGAATAGAATGGAGAGGAGGAGAATATTTTTTAATTGTCATTGCACAGCAGTACAAGCAGTACGAGATTTAAGGTGCAACTTCCTGAAAGGTGCTAGATAAGAACAGGATATAAATAGAACTACAAGAGTAGATAATTAAAAAAAAAAAACACTTAAATATACAGGATTCATATTTACACCTCAGATATATATTGTGCATTGACACATTCATTCTCATGTGCTTCGATAATAATTAGATTTAGATGATAACCTGTACTTCAACTGCATTTCAATGACTATATTTTCAACATGTAACAGGTTCTACAGGATTTGATAATAAAGGCATTTAAAAAGTAACATGTTTTACATACATTACATTGTTATTATGTGGGTTTATGTGAGATGCTACCACAGTCATGGTGGCTGGTTTACTTCTGCCAACAATCCAGATTTGATCATTTCTGGATGCATTTTTCAAAAAAGTGGACCAGAGATATATTTTTAGATTTAAATCTTACACATTTAAAAAGTGTGTAAGGAAGCTAAGAAAAAGAGTTTAAAGTGAGTAGACAGTATTATACATTGTTTATTTTATTGTTATTAATCAGATAGGTAATCTGTGAACACTTTCTTTAGAGAACACACACAAACAAAAAAGGTTGTATAAGGCCAAAGGATCTGACACGCTAGATCCACCACATGAATTTCCAAAAATCACTTCAAGTTAATTTCCTCTCCTCTCTGCTTCTTTGGGAGGTCTGTCATGTAAACTCTGAAGGATGATGGGATATTTGGTCTGTATTTGGTTTCCTCTGTAGCCTGTATATTGAGTTAAATTCCCTGATGTCAAGAGTAAAATTAAACGATGGCAGTCAAGTAAAAACTCTTCATGTAAAGAGATATTTTTCTCCCTTACATGATCAAAAGTCAAGTTAAATTCCTGTATTGGATGTACATATATAAAATAAAATCCTTAAAACAGATATATTTTGTAAAACATTTAAAAACGGATTTATATAAGAAATATTTTCACTTTAGTAGACTAAATATTATGTACCTTTACTTTTCTCTGCTCTAAGTCCCAGAGCTACCATACACGGGTTGCTATGGTGACATGCTATTAGCAAGCATCAGATGGTGGCACTATAACTGATCAAAGTTTAACTCATAAACCAAATGTCTGCCTGACAAGAGGCTCAGGAGACATGCTGTCAGCCGCCAATCACCATATTGGATCTGTTATAAATTTCACTATTAAAATTCTTTGTTCTTCAGTCGAGCTTTCAAATTTTTTGCCTCGTTGACACCAGATTGATACAAAGTTGAAGCAGATGTGGATACACAAAAATGAGAGTTATCAGAAGTAGAGAGGCAGTGTATAGCTGTCATCTCAGTCATGATGAGTTTTCACAAGAATGTTTAAATTAATTCACTGTACGGAAGAAATGTTCAAACTCAGTTTCAAATCGGCCCACAGATGGCGCCACAGTCGCCTGAAATGTATGAACGTTTGAATTTTTACTGGCACACTATGTTACTTATGAACATCTGGCTGTGATTGTGTAATGCAGCCTTTTATCTAAATATAATTGTTAAAACAAACATTGTGTGTGAGGAGCTGTTCGGCTGTTTATTTGCAACATGATCACAAAGTTTCATTCAAACTGGTCAGATGGCTTTGTGAAAATTAAAGGTAAACTTAGTAATACAACTGAGCCTCCATTGTAAGTCTGATTGACAGGCAAGTTCATGTGCAGATCCAGAAATACTGACTTCCCACATTTACACCGAGCCCTGACATGATGCAAGCAACACCTGCCAGGAAGAATTGTGATATTTTGGGTTGCTTACAATCAGATTTATTCAATAAGCTTTAACATTTTTGGATCTGTCCGCAACCAAGAGTGCTACAGAGATTAAAGGGATATTTCTCTTTAAAATAAGTTAGGCTAACCTGAGGGCTTGTTTACAACCTATCTGCAACTGAATGTGAACAGTACAGTTATTACTGGAACTGTCCCTTGTGAACATCCATCACAGTTTACAGACCAACTTCTTGCTTTAACTTTATTTTTCACACAGTTTGATTGTGATAATTTGGGTGTACTTGCTTTCTGTTTTCTTTTTCTGTTTTACCTCCAGGAACCTGACATTGTGCAGATTCTTTGGTTTAAGCCAGTGATTTAGCATTGCACATTTGTAAAATTGGGGTAATCACAAGTAACAGATTTAAAAAAAGAATAGTCAAAATCAAAGTAGCAGAGACTGAAGTATGACTTTTAGTCCCAAGTATGTGTCAAACTCCAAAAATGCTACATTTCCCATAATGCAGCTCAACAGTCTTTTAATTAGACCCTCCATGAATGCCCACGTCTTTCAAACTCCAGTGGTTAACGCAGGCTTTATGTTATAGTCTAGTCTGAGACAACCCTGATGACATCACTATGACATCACTCGGGTTATTTTCTCAGACGCTGCCTACGGAGCCACAGCTGACACTATATAACTGTTTTCATCGGCAGAGTAGTGCTCACCCTGACAAGTACACTGATCCTCATGTGTAAAATTGGTGGAGTGCTCCTTTAGAAAATATAAAAAATCACACTGAAAAACGGAGGGAGGAGGAGAGAGAGCGATACAGGCAGTCACCAAAACAGACAGACAGTGTTTCGGTCTTCCAAATTTCATATTAACATCGTCATCATTCATCCTATTCAAACAAATAATAGACTCCAAAACAAGCGAGCAGACCTCCCAAACCCCTCTCGCTCTCTATCTCTCTCTCCCTCTCTCTCTCCTCTTCTTTCGGCTTTAATTTGATTAAAAAGCGAGCTGCAGGAAGGGGAGGGAGGGCTGATGCACATCTAATAAGTGGACCATCTGTCTGCAGCGCTGGCTGGCTCCCAGCATTGTACCCAACCAGACTGCATGGGAAATGAAGGGAGAGATGGAGGGATGGAGGGAGGGATGGAGAGAGAACGAGAGAGGGGGGAATGAAGTGCAGGGGGGGGGGAAATATAGAACCCAAAAAGAGTGACCCGGTTGAAGAAAAAAAGCAGAGACAGCATTTTTAATTTTGTCTGGAGCTTGCTTGGTCAACAAACCTGCAGAGGAGATGTAGAAGAGTGAAGAGCGAGGAGAGAGGGAGGAGGAGAAGAGGAAGGAAAGAATGTGGAAAGGAGAGCATTAGAGAGATAGTGAGGGGAAAGACGAGGAGAGGAGAAAAGGAGAAAGGAGAGGGGGTAAGGAACGAGGGAGGAGAGGAGGAGAAGAGGGTCAGTGGAGAGGAGAGGAGGGGAGAAAAATGAGGGAGAAAAAGGGAGATGAGAGGGGAGAGCAAAAGGCAGGGATGGAAGGAGGAAAAAAGGAGGGAGAAGAGAAGAGTGGAGGAAAAATTCGGGAGGAGCGCAAAGGAGAAAAGAAAAGAGGAGAAAAAGAAGAAAGAGAAAAGTAAAGAGGAGAGAATAAGGGAGGGAAAAAGAAGGGAGGAGGGTAAAGGAGAAAAGAGAAGAGGAGAGACTTTTAGCTGAGTGTTCATTTCTGTTTTTAAAAATCTCATTCAAACTGACCTTTGACCTTGAGGTAGTACAGTCTATTCCAGGCACATACACCCCTGAGCTTTAATCTCCTCATTATTTAAGGTGGACTGGAGACAGAAATTGGACAACAGCCACTGTCTGTCTAAGCTTTAAGTAGCCACAACCACCAAACTACCTTAAATGGGCTTTTTTAATGCATGACCTCTAAATAATACATCTGTGAATACACAGAGGTCAGAGGTCAGAGGAGATGTGATGTGTTCTTCTCTTCGTCCTCCATCTTCCTCCCTCCTCCCCTCTACTTCCTCCTTGCAGTCAACCTCCTTCCTCCTCCTTCCTTCCTCCTTTCCCCAACTTCCTCACCCCCTTTATCATCTTTTTTCTTCCTCACACCTCCAGCTTCTCTCCCCCATTCCCTTCTTCCTCACACTTCATCCCCCCATCCCTTTATCCTCATTCTTCTTCCCCTTCCACTTACTCTCCTCTTCCTCCTATTTTCTCCCTTGTCACTCCATTCTTCCTCCCTCTCTCCTCCCCCTCCTCCTCCTCTTTGGTGGTGAGATGACAGCTAATCCCCGCTTGAATTATAATCTCACATTTCATCCTGATTTCACGCAGACAGGATTTTCCTTCACATTACGACACCCAGTTGTCAATCTCTCTCTCTCTCTCTGCTCTTTTGTCTTTCTCAGTGTCTCTCGCCCTTTCTCTACATCTCTCCAGTTGTCTCAGTGTGTCTGAATTCAGTCATTTCCTCCTTTCCTTTGTTATGTTGTCTTTCTTTCCTTCTTTCTTTTGTTCCTTCCTTCTTCCATTTGCAATAACTCCTTTTATTTTTCTGTACTTCTCCCTCTCTCACATGGAGCAAATGCTGGCCTGAAGGCCTATGAACACTCTCTGTGTCACACACACACACACACACACACACACACTTAGCACGATTGCACTTTGTTCTCTTCATACAGCCACTTCCTATCGTGAGCCTTTGATTTGAGTCTTTTTATGTTGCAGGTCTGAATGTACAAACAATAAAGTTATCGACGGAATTGAAGAGAGGAGAGTCGAGAGCAGGCAGCCACACTTACGCACGCACACACATACAGCTAAACGCGCACACGCAGAGGAACATAAAGGCGCACATGATTTCATTTGAAACAGAGGCTTATATAAGTGCTGAGAGGCAGATTGATAGTGTGTAGGAGACAGGTGAGATCAATGTATTTCCATCCAGCTGTTGCAGAAGTTTTAACCACTTCAACCCCACTGAGTCCTCGGTAAAGGGTATAAAATAAAAAAAGGACATCTATAAAATAAATTTGATGAACCTGATTGACAAAATCACCCCCTTCTACTTTTATTTATTTATTTGGATGCCTATTAGCTGTTACCAGCGCAGCAGCTACTCTTCCTGGGGTCCTAACTCAGAGTCATAACTCAGCCAACTCAACTTAAAATGACTCTTTCCAGTGATAATATTTCCAATGTCCACTGTTATACTGTAATGATGTAACTTATAACTTCAGATCTCACCTCATAATCGTCATTTTTAGATGTTTTTGTTCTGTATGAGGTATATACGTGACTTTGCATGCTGCGAAGTGTAATGTAAACAACATTATGTGAAAATGAACAGTGCTCAGTTGCAGCAGCCCACACCTACATCACTGACTCCATGGCATCACCCAAAGCATGATGGGAACCTTGATGGGAAAAAGCTCCAAACAAACTAACCCCAGTAACACTCTGCTTGAAAATAGAGTTGCGAAGGGGCCACTGGTTCTGGAAGTGGTTTTCTCCAAACATGTCTTCCCATTTCAATTTTTTCTTTAAACGGTATCCTCAATGTAACATAGAGACTCAGGACCCTCCTAGATAATGTAATGATCATATAGGTTTATATAGGAAGACCACCAGTTTTAATTATTTCATTTCCATGGGCCTCAGTCGCTGTTGCTATGGAGAAGAAGCCAGTCAGTGGTGCGAATCAGAGTGATAATGAATTCAAAATGCTTCGTTGTTGAAGTTGTAAACAGTAGCCATAGTTGCTGAATTCACTCAAATGTGACCCAGAAATTAAAACTGAACCAGCTCACGCTGCAGATGTAAAATCAATTTTCTCAACACCGTGATCTTTAGCTTCTGCCGGCCGTTAGAGGTGCTTGTGAGCGAAATTAAAGCTCAGTGCTGAAATGCACCTTGGGAGCTGTACCTTCCACTTTTTTTTTTATCAAAGAACCAGATATTTTTTTAACACAGTTGTTCATCTTTTATATTGACAATTTAACGGGGGGAGTATCGTGCCGATCCAAGCCGTAGAAGAGCTCAAACTCTGAGTTACGTAACATTGTCTATGGGAAAGATGAATGGAATTTTTATTTCTGGAACCAGGGGCGCCCAAAATAGTTTCTGCTACTTTGCAACTTTATTCAGGGATCAACTTGTTTGCTGTCTTACCAGGATTTTGATGGTATTAATTGGAATTGATGGAATTGATTGATATTAATTTAGTCTGCATGCATTCAGTGGAGGGACATGTTAGGTTAGTGTAGGGCCTGGAGGTGGTGGAAGCAGTCAGTTTTTAGCAGAGGAAAAGAAAAATGTGACTCTCTGTAATAAAATAACTTGCTACCCAGTAGCTCCACAGCTGTCTTATATACATGTGTCGTCTTAGCTGGCTTGCTAACGTTGGAAATTGGTAAGCCTGCATTCTGGAAACAGCAGGGTTTTACTCAGAGTTGGAAAGTGTGTGAACCCTGCAGCTTCACTGTGAGGACAAGACCTCTGAAGTGCTGCTGCTACGCTACGCTAGCTGTTGATGACATTTCTGAGTAGCTAAAATATGTAGTGACTGCCCCATAAGTTTGGATATATATATAGGACAGACATGCTGGGAGACTAAAGGAATGAGAGAGAAGAAAGAAAGAAAGAAAGAAAGACAGAGTTCTTCATTCTCTCCGGTGTAATCAGGATAAAAAAAAACCTGATGTGGCCTCAATTTTGACGGTGAAAATCAGATGCTAATTTTCCTCCAAAATACTGAACAGAGAGAGGGAGAGAGACAGAGAGTACAGAAAGTGTTTGGAGAGGGTGGGTAAGTGTGTCTGTGATGTGAGTGTTTGAGTGTCTGAAGAAGGTGTGTATGTGTGTGTGTGTGTGTGTGTGTGTGTGTGTGTGTGTGTGTCTGGCATCCATCAGAACCACAGCTTGCCGAAAAAACAGTAAGCACAGTGCAGAGAGAGAGAGAGAGGGAGAGAGGGAGAGAGAGAGAGAGAGAGAGAGAGAGAGAGAGAGAGAGAGAGAGAGGGGCGAACGAACGAGCACTGCTGCACACTAATTATGTATGCATGATTTAATCTGCAACTCAATAATATGCAAATATGTTAGTTTCTTAATTAAAAATGCAAAGCAGCCCTTATGGTGATTTTTCTGTGATTTTCTTTTCAGCCTAACAAACGGAACATTTTGAGAAATTCAACAAATTGGAGGGAAGCGCTACGGTGGGGGGTTAACAAAAAAAACTTCCTACTTCAACTTCCTGTAGTTTGAGAATAAAGGAGGGGCAGGAGGAGGATGGGGGGGTAACTTGGTGAATGAGGGTGTACATGGTCATACCACCTTAAGGATATTTTAAAGGCAATTATGCTTTATAAGGCTTGTGAGAGCAGACATTTTACTTTACATTGAGTTACTAAGGTTATGCATGAAAGAAAATAAACAAATACATCTTTCAAGTAGCCTAATTCCATCCATGCCATATGGAAGTTACTATAATTGTCAGTTTCTGACTTAAGAGCGTTCATGTCGACAGCCAAGTTGTATTTAGGACAGAGAAACTTCCAGATATCCGATTTGGTGCTACATAGATGCCTCATGTCAGCCAAAGTCTGTCTTTCAAGGTAATTTAACACTAATTTAACAGATACAGTGATGTGTTGACCCTTGCACTACCAACTCTGCAATGATACATCTGTCTTGAGTTGTATGATGACATGTCCCATCACTACCATCCCTCCAACAGTACAATGCTCGTGGGGTAAATGTTAAATAAAAGTGACCAATTTGTCTGGGGTCTATCATGGTGGCTTCCAACTCATGCTACGCTAACATTGGCTAATTCCTTGTTTTAATCACCAGCCGCACTTTGAGCACTAACTTCATAAGGTGTTTGGAAATTTGCCTTCACATGACTGGTTCAGAAATTTCAAAAATTGTTTCGGTGCTCCCACAGATATATTTAACTCTAATGTCATTATAGGTTTCATTACAGGTCATTACAAGACAGAAGGCCTTTCTTGATACGGAGTTCGAACTTGCATCTTGTGTGTTCTAACGTGCTGAATTCAGGAGAATGAGAATGGAAGGATGCAGTATACACCCAATTTTCAACTGAGACAACAACATTTTTGATGGCTTCACTAGCTCAGCTCAGGTGATACTAACTCAACATAACTATAAATGATCTCAACTCAAAGGTCCACTTAATGAGCTTTTCCAGAGCTTTCAAACAACCATGAGATGAGGTCACAGTATTTCTCTATTGAGATGTGCTAAAATATGTACATATAAGAAGCCAAAAGTACAAAGAGGAAGTGCTATTGTACAATGTTAAATGCCCAATAACAAACTCACCTCCAGTCAAACCCATTTGGTAGTTACAAATATAAGTTTTCAACTGTGAGACCAAAGATTATCTTTAAAAACTATGGAGACATCAGTGTCACTGGTAAATTACTAAATATTTTGCCTAGATAGGACTGTTCTCCATGGCGATGGCCACAGAGGCTGACCGGCTGGTCGCCTCAAGAGCTTGCCGTCTAACTGCCAAGATGACCAGCCGGTCTCACCTTGCAACCGGGTCCTCACAATCACAGTTTCAAGTAGGCATTCTTTTGACAAACTGAATACAGATACAGCGGATACAGCACTCAGAACTGCGCTTTTCATCTCATTCCTTCAGTTGGATGTTTGAGCTTCACTGTGCAGAATGATGTATGTTTGATTTTAACAGGTGTACCTACAATTGTGATTTGTGACATCACAACTAGTTTGGAGCCAATCATGATCCAGTATACAACTTACACAAGTGTGATGAGGAAACTTGAGGCCTCCAGTGCACATATACAGACTTTTTAGTGAAGTTGGAGACATCTTGTGTGTAGCAGTTAAACAAAATCAAATGACAAATATTACTAATAGATTATAGATTGTGAATTTGTGAATGAAAGAAAGAGAAGGAGTAGATATAATTTCACAGATTTTAACAAGGTAATTGAGCTTGACAACAATGGGAAGATCAAGAACACTTGCTGAAGTTCAGTGGCAAAGAGCTTGTCTTTCACATTTCCTGTCTATTCTTGGTGTATATCTGTGCTTTGTTAGGCACTCTCCTTACAAAAAAGCACATGTAAAGTCAATGTTTTCACATGTTATACATAATATGATATTTCACATCATTCCTAAGGATACACAGATGTGGGCAAAGCCACCAAATCTTTTTTTTTTTTTATCCTGTAAATTTGGTTCAACCTCCAGTGGTCTTAAACAGCCCACTGAGCAGTACAGAAAAGATCAGCTCAGCCTGTTCATCAGTTGAACAGTAAAACCTGAAATCTGTTTCTGGGTCTGACTCTCTTCCTGCTGAGCAGACCATCCAGCGCCATCCAGTGCAACCTGCTGCTGAAAGAAAGGCCCGCTCAGCGCCTTGTGCTCAGGTATACTTTACACAGAGCGTGCTCAGAATGAAAACAATGATTAAAGATGAAGCTAATCCACAGCACCAGCATGCATTACAGCCACACGACAGGGTGCGTGTGTTTTATGTGTGTGTGTTATGAGGCTGATATTCAGATCGCTAAGACACAGGCTTTGTGTAAGCCAGTGCTCTCATTAGAACAAGGTTTTTAAAAAAGCTTGTTTTTAATTGATCTTTCTTTCTTTCTTTCTTTCCTCCTTCTTTAGTCATATTTTGATCATTCCCTTCATAAATATTCCTCTTTTTTACTTGTTTCTCTTCATTTCTTTCTTCCCCACTAAGTTCTAAAGTTGATTTAATTACTAATCTCTCACATAACATAGGTTGTGTTTTCGCTGTTTTAATACATGGAAATATATGATTCCAGTCCTCAGATGCACTTACATGTCCAGTTCCTGCCAGTGGATTACTGATGGAGCCGACTCACAACCTTTTAAAACCTCCTTAACCTCCTGCAGAATCCTTTAAACTACCTGATAAAGCCGATAAAAATCATCAACTGTTTGAGAAATGCTGCTAATTATTTCTCACAGTTTGTTTTTCTGGGATCACAAATTAATTTTTCTATGAGAAAAGGGTTTTGACAGCTTGTCATGTTAAGATCACAGTGCAATTAGCTGTCAGCAGGCATTCAAGGAAGCTCTGACAGAGTATTGATAATCAACTGCAAAAAACTCCAAAAAACTCTGTTAATTAAATAACAAGTTATATTTAGGAGCGTAAAGGAAACATGTTTGCTGTGAAAATGACATGTTGAATGTTACTGCGTCTTTGAACGCATCACAACATTACATTTCATTGTGGAGGAACATCATCTTCACTTATTCCTGCCCATAATAAGTGATCTGAGCTAAGTTTTATAAAGCTATAGTAGCTTATGAGCAGAAAAATAAATATTTGACATAATTTCACTTCCTTAAAGGACCAGTGTGTAGAATTTAGTAAGTATGTTTTAATTAGTGTATAAACACCTGAAAATAAGAATCGTGTGTTCGTTACCTGAGAATGAGCCTTAATATCTACATAGGGAACAAGTCCTCTTCCATGGAGCCCACCATGTTGCACCGCTATGTTTCTACAGTAGCCCAGAACAGACAAATCAAACTCTGGCTCTGGAGAGGGCCTTTCATTTTTCGTGAGTTTCAGGGCCACTGTAGGTTCTCTTATGCACTTGGAAGGGGAGGGTGAGGGGACCGGTATTCAGCTGGTTGCAATCTGCAACCTCACCACTAGATGCCACTAAATCCTACACACTGATCCTTTAAAGAAACTAAAGGAGAAAAAAAAGACAAAGGCAAGACTGAGTTTTACATTTTAGTGCAGCTGAGCTGGGACAACTGAGAAATATTTAACACATTATCAGCAACTTAAAGCAGTTTTGTCACCGCAAGAACAGGCTTATAAATGTGTGTGCGTGTGACAACATGTGATATTCATCGTGGCCTTGGAGCAAATCAGAGAGCTGCTCTCTGCTGCCTGTTACTGCAGCCAAATATTTGGGCTCAGGAATGCACAAGGGAACATTCACATCTGCAGCAGGCATTCATATGTGTGTGTGTGTGTGTGTGTGTGTGTGTGTGTACGTGTGTACATGTGTTTGTGTGTGTGTGTGTGTGTGGCAATGAAAATCTACAGGCTGAGGTCATTTCATTGACAAAGAACTTTTGAAGCACAAGACATATGGGGAAAGAAAAACTCCAATCCTTTTCTAAAGTAAAGGTCAGATGGTGGTGTCAACAACTAACTAGCCAATTTGGCAAGTGCCAGACCAGTCCAACATCAGCTAATAATGTGAAAGTATAAAGTGCTTGTTAGATTGTCAACTAGCATCTGTAAACCCTCTGCCCACACATTTCCAGTGTCGGAAATGGGGAAACTTTTTCTTTCAAATATTTTTTTCATTACTCACGCAACTCCTTTTGTCAACTTACAACATCATGAATGCTATCAAAGGAGAGACTGTCTGACTCTGAAAGTGTACGCTGTTATCCCCATATGATTCATCACATTGCACCCGTCTCTTTAAGTGCAGACTTTTTGCGCCGCCTTCAAGTGTGGCCACTCAGAACAGGTATAAAAACATCTGTCTTTAGACATGGTCAGACGACACTAATAAAATGTTAATTTCAAGCATACCCCAACCCTCATGGTGCATTCTCACAATGTTGGCAAATCGGAAAGAACAGGAAATTTATAATTTTATTTTGACTTGGGTGCAATAATGTATTATTCCTCTAAATTGGATAAAATTGTAGGAGCTGTCTTCAGGCTTTTTCCATTTCACTTTATTCTAATTAATTAATCAAATTACCACAAACTATTTGCCACATAGTAAACCAAGGGCCTTTGGGCCACTGCGGGTCTGAGGACCCGGGGCGGTTTCCTGGTCTAAGGCTGGAGATATACTTGCTTTTTAACCACGCGTTCATGTAGACAACCAGCTGCATAGTGAACATAATTGTTCACGTACTTGTCTATGTACTTTATGTGTTACTGGAGGATTCCACTAGGGGGCACACCAGAGAGCTAAGGATATAAATAGAACTTCCAGATTTGCATGATGTAAACAATAAACATGGCGACACTCAAGGAGGTTACTATTTTTCTAATTCTGAGATCACAGCAGAAAAAGCAACATTGGCGCCATCATAGATGGTACATAAAGCCCCTAAAAAAAGCACGTCAAGCCTATTTGTCACTGTGCAGCAGCAATGACACGTCATCATTGTTGTCATTGCTGACGTGCCTACTGACCCCTGATCCTGTCACATCCCCATACTGCCCCTACACTGCCCCATACTGTTCATGTGCGTATTGCATCTTGCGGACACGTAGCGTTAATTTCTGAGGACGTGCACAACCAACGCTCCAAACAGATGTGAGGCAGCCATCATGTGTATATGTAGTTAAAAGAAAGTATATCTTCGGCCTAATATGTCATCAATCCAGTGCCTGGCACATACATAGCATAATATTAGAGAGGATACGCTAATGGCAACACAGTATCAGCTAGCAGAGCAAAAAAGCTAGCATAACATTAGCAAAGCTAAAAATAACGCTTTATCTAACAGGACAAAGGTAACAGAGTGTTAGCAGGGCTAAGCTACTGTACAGTACAACACCAGCTAGCAATGATGAGACTAAACACAATTCTTATAGTAAAAATAGTGACTACAAGTGTGAGACAATGTAGCCTTGGGGAATAAATGTCAATGGGAATCATCAAGAGAAGCTCACATCATTTATCCTTGTTTACATGCACATATGTATAATTTAAGTAAGTTTAAACACGTATTCAGGATGTCCTCAGAAGTAAAGTAACACTGTGTGCTTTTCTAAACTATGTCTGTGTACGTACATACCGTATATGTGTTGTGTGTGAAAGGTTTAGGTTTGTGTCAAACAAATATCTCTTTAGGGAAAAGAGGCTCTGCACAAACAACATGTGCACATGCATGCACGTACACACACACTTATACACAGCACCACACACAAACGGATGCCTTGTAATTCAATTAGTCAGTTTCCCATCTGACACAAAATGGCGGCTGTGGTGCAGCAGTGTGGGACATTTTGGGGCCGAGAGCCAAGCAAAGAGCTTATACACACACACGCACACACAACACACATTCAATTGATTAAAAACACTTGTTTTTTAATTTTATAATTTATATAACACATTAAGCATGTTAGACCCAGTTCAAACTCAAACAGACTTGACATATAAAAGGGAAATTGACAGACAGACGCATAGTTTTTAAGGCATTTTTGTAGCTTTTTCAAGAGGAATGAGTCATTGAAGCATCCACATAACATAACTGAACACACAGCTGTCTGTAAGCATGTGTGTGTGTGTGTGTGTGTGTGTGTCTGGCAGTTAAACCATGAGGTCATCCCTGGCTGAAGCTGCTCTCTGGGTTTCTTCAGTGTAAACACTGAAGCTGCTGCTGAGTGTCTGTGGCTGCAGGACAACGCCACCATTCACACCTAAACTCAAGTTGCTGCTTTTTCTCCACAGAGTGTGTTATTGTTTTATATGAGGGCATGTCAGAGTGCATTATGGCTCATATATGAGCTATGTTTAGATCCTCCTCCATGTTTTAAAGGGTGTTTGCATTGACTTAAACCGGTAGTTACCAGTGGGTTAGTTACATTTGTCACCTGTCAGCTTTACCATGAAAGCATCAGTATCGTTGCCATGGTTACTTGCAGTTTAATATACATTTTGCACTGATTTAGAGCAGTTGCTACCAGGAGAGGACACACATTACCATCATATGATGTTTTTTTTTCCATTACATGTCAAAGCTGCATACAACTGCTCTCTCTCACCCTGAGCTCCCTGTAACCATTTTTTCATTTCATCTTCTGCCAAGGCCTGGTACCACACCGTTAATTTGAGCAGCATGCTAACACACACATGCACACACACACTTCATTTTCAGCACCACTTCACACATGAGGAACGAAGGTCGGTGTGTGTTTTTATGCTTTTTCAGATGGTCATTTTTTATAAAACTGCAGTTTCACAATAAGACAAAACTGAGTGGACACAGTTTTATATTTTGTTTTATTCCTTTTTTTGCTGACTTGCTCAGGTTTTTATGAAAAATAAGCTGAAGTTTTCATGCGGCTGGGAATTTTCATGATGCCCTACCTCAGTATCCTTTTATTTACCACTGCACACACACACACACACACACACACACACACACACACACACACACACACACTTATAAGATTTAAACAAAATAACCAATACATTTTTTGTTCTTAAACGGTATACTCTTTGATCCAAATGCCCGCTGTAAACTCAGACAACAACTCTAAATACTAATATGTTATAATATATACTATATTAAATTATAATCAGTTAAAACTCAACATGTTATTGAAACCAAAAGTAAATTAAATGGACAAGACCATTTACTTTTGTGTACTTTTAGTCTTGAGCTGTTTCTCCTGCTTCGGGCTCGGCCCCTCAGTTCCAATGATGGGAAATCTTAATGCTACTGTACAGCATACAATAATATTTAGACAATCATGTTCTTCCAACTTTGTAGCAACAGTTTGGGGAAGACCCTTTCCTTTTTCAACATGTCATTGCCCCCATGCACAAAGCCAGGTCCATAAAGAAATGGATTTCCCAGTTTGGTGTGAAAGAACTTGACTGGCCTACACAGCGATCTGACCTTCCCCCCATCCATAACCTTTAGGATGAACTGGAACACAGACTGTGAGCCAGACCTTATCGCCCAACATCTGTGTTGTACCGCACCTCACCCAGAAGAACAGAGGCTGTTATAGCAACATACTAATGCTCATGGTTTGAAATTACATGTTCAACTATCACATATGGGTGTAATGTCCAGGTGTACTCATACTTCTGACCATGTAGCATCAAACAACATCAAACAACTTAGAGGCTTGACCTTTTAAAATAAACTTTTCTTAAAGAACTTTATCTGAAATGTTTTTATGGATCTTTTTTAAAGCTCTTTTGTAAACCCAAACCTGGGAATTTAAATTTAAATGAAAGACAGCGATCCAAGTGTATCATCAAATTCTAACGTTGTATCGTCTGTTCAGGTTCAGAGGTATCTGCCTTCACTTGGTTCTGGACTAGAAACAGTTAACAGACACTAGAAGCCCACAGTAGTTGATTGGTAGGGTCTGTGGCTCCTCTGTGGTACCTGGGGCTGCCTGAAGGGGGCAGTATGGCTCACCAAACCGCTTCCCTGCACCCCCTCCTCACCACCCTCCACCCCAAATGCCTCCTCCACCCGCGGCCCACCGGGGACCGCCGGCACTCCTACTGTGCCTTCTGCAAGACCTGGCTTAATTTAATTAACGCTGTCGACTTTAAACAAAACCACATCTGAGCCGAGGAGAGAGAGAGAGAGAGCAAGAGAGAGAGAGAGAGAGGGAGGGAGGGAGGGAGGGAGGGACAGAGCAGGAAATAGCCAGAGACGAGAGCAGATCACCCGGTCAGATCGCTGAGAGGATTTAATCGGCTCAGGGTTTGAAAATATTCACCTGTGTGGGGTCTGGTTTCAAAATGAAACCCTAAACAAAGAAGAAGAAAAAAAGAAATCCAAGGATCCTTTTTTAACTGACTAATATCAAAGACGATATGAAGTTCTGTTTTTAAAGGCTGGTGCTGGTAGAGAGCTGAAGATGAGACTCTTCACACTGTGGATCCTCTACATTAATCAGATTATTAATATTATTAATTATATTATTTATATTAGATTAATTGGGATTTTGAAAATTAAGTCTCTCATTAGTGTGGTTTTGGTCTGTGCTTTAAGAAAATTGCTCATAAAACGCTGCTTTCTCTGTGTTTTAGACATGATGATAAATACAGAAGTTTAAAGTGATGTTGAGTTGGGAGGAAGATGTGTTCAGGGAATGTTGAAATTTCTGAGACATTTGGTTCCTGTAAATGTGTTTTGTTTCCAGAATATTTTGTATATAAAGTAACTAAAGAAGCCTCTAGTTGAGAACTTTCGCAGAATTGTAAAAGATAATAAAATGATGAAAGAAATTTAAGTGAGAAACATAAAAGCTTCTTTGACTAAATGAGACACTTGTACAGTCTGGATTCTTCATATTTCACATATTCAGAAAGATAAATGACAGTTAATATATGCGTGTCCTTTCAGATTTGTCCCCAATGTTACTTTGTGCTATTCTGGAAGTTAAGTCACATAAGTGAACATAATTCACAAAGCAGATCCTCTAAAAACACTCAGCCATTATTTTTTCAACTTTTCTCTCGGTGGATAAAATGCAGCATTGATAAAACAGGAGCTTCACATATTTGACTTTGATATATTGAATTATTCATAATAAAGTCTTAATGTATCTAATTTTAAATGTTCATGTCAGACTTGGAATAATAAATAAAAACACATTTTGATTTTGCAGAATACTGTATATTGATATTAATTGAAAAAGTGCAAAAAAGATGAATATCTGGATTTCAAATACTGATAATTAATCAGGATTTATTTTATTGTTTTGGTTTGAGAATTATCAGGTTTATTTCATGTTCACTAAAATTAAGTTCATATATGCTTTATATAGATTTTAGAGCAAAAAGCAAAACAAAACAACAACAATAAAAACCAAACATAAAAAACAGTCAGTTTATCTCTTAAAATACACGATGATCCAGACAACATTACAACATTTAAAATGCCCAGCAGCCTTTAAAAAATAAAAATCCCCCCTTTTAATCCAAGCTTTTCCAAAAATAAAAAAATATATAGTTCTTTATGCTGTATGTGCAGGTTCCACTTTACTAAAATTACAGATATTAAAAATATGAAATAAAACCTTTTCTTCAACCACGTCTTAACTATGTTATGTATTCAATTCATATTCAACCATCTTCACATGTAAACACTCCCTGAGTACAACCAATCACATTGATGGATTCACAAACCAGTTTAATGGTTGGTCCCAGTGTCACTGTGAAAATGTGTGTGTGTGTGTGTGTGTGTGAGAGAGAGATGAATACAAACACACACATGCTGACACATATATGTCAATTTATTTCTATTTCCTTTAATGGCTGTATTTTCATGGGTCCATTACAGACATTTTGGGGGATAATCTTGATATATATGTATGAGTTTCTTTGTTTATTCAGTCAGCATTAGCAAAGCTCTGAGGACGAGTCAGAGACTCTATCAGCCCGAACAACAAATTAACTAAAACAATGATATCTAAAGAAAAAAAAGCTGTTATACTCCCAACACCAACAAAAAAAAAAAACAGCGAAATGGCTCTCTGCAACCTGCTAATGTTAGCAACTGATGCCTAATTTCCTTTTGATTACAAAGACGTCCCACGCTCTCCTCTCAAGTGACGTTTAATTGTTTCTCAAAGTAAATCATCAACTCAGCAAACTAAATTTGACAAACAACAATAACAAACTTGCTGCGCAGGGAGATGAGAAAAGGAGGGGGGGGGGGACAAATGAATTAATTAAAAGAAAAGACCCATCGCCTGCAGTGGATGTGAAACAAAGATGAAAGAAAAAACAGGCAAGACTTTTTGCTTTAAATGTGTTGTGAAGTGTGTTCACAAACTGAAGCATATGGGAGGACAGCAACAGAAAAAAAAACAAGTTTAAAAACACTAAAATGACACTTAAAATCTGTCTGAATTGACCAGAAAAAGTGGAAATGATGATGGAAATGCAAACTACTAAGTATTTTTGGGTGACGGTTAAAATCAGCTTCAGGTTCATGGATATTTGTGTTAAGTCTTTATTAACACAATAATAACATATGTATGTTTAGAAAGTTATGGGTCGGTGTAATCATTCTTCCTCTCCATACTGACTGTGACATTTCTTCATAGCGTGTTACTACACTGTAAGAGGTGGAAAACTAAATAAAGTCCTTGCTCTGTGCAAGCATGCATTCTTAAAGATCCCCTCCAGACATGTTTTAGGACATATAAAAATCATCTGCTTGGAATAATAAATGATGTCTGACACATTTTTCCACAAAAAATGGTCAGTTACACTTAAAATCCTTAACATGGCATCTTCTCTTTCTACCTCATTAAAAATCCAGAATCTATGCATATAAGTTAAACTGCTGGACACAAGATGTCCATTCTCAGTGTTTGTGCACTGGAGGCTTCAAGTCTCCATCACACTTGTATAAGCTGAATATTGGACCAGGATTGACTTCCAAACTAGTTGTGATGGCACAAATCCTGCTCTTGGGTACCCCCCTCAAACTCAGATTTAAGATGAGCAGATGAATGTAAAAGACAAACTCTGCACAGTGAAGCTCAAACATCCAAACTGAAGGAACAAGAAGAAAAACACATTTTTGAGTGGAGGGGGACTTTAACTTTAGCTGAAGTTAATATGAGGCTTCAGCTATCCCAGTTAGCCAAATATAGTCATTATGTTCTTCCTGGTAGTCGTGTAGGTTTATTGATGGTGTTTCGTCCCAGAAATGCAACTAAAAGGACGTATCCCTCCGCCGTAGCTCAAGGAAACACTGAATTTTGTTGCAAAAAGACTGTAACCAATCAATTAGGCTAACCGAGAAGCTTCTTATTGTCTTTGAACTTACAGTGAAGTCGCAGCATGAGGGAATGGCTGCGCAGCCAGTATGAACAGGAGGAATGATTACAGTGACCAAGAACTCGCTCAATGCACTTATACAGTAGTAGTATTGTTGTATAAAGACTTAAAAATCCCAGCCTCTCCTCTAAGGTTTGGGTTAGGGGCTGGGGAATAAATTATGTCAGTGAGGGTCCTCACCTGTGTGGAGGTAGAAACGTGTGTGTGTGCACGCTGTTTACGTAATTAAGCTGTTTTCTCACAAAGAGATGTGTGTTGCAATAGAACCGCGCACACTCACACACTTACATTACAGGCATTCCTCTGTGAAGCTGTGTTTGTACTCAGAGCAGGTGCAGGCCGGGCAGAGAGAGAGAGAGAGAGAGAGAGAGAGAGAGAGAGAGAGAGAGAGAGAGAGAGAGAGAGAGAGAGAGAGAGAAAGTGTGTGTGCGCAGTTACATTCAGTATAAAAACATGAGATTCTCTGCAAGAGCTCACAGTGTGTTAGATAATCTATGATGTCCAGCTACTTCATCATCATCATCATGCAAACAACAGTATGAGAAAATTCTACTTTATATATTTGATTATTTTGGCAGTCAGACACTTATCTGCTTGTTTTTCAGATCCCTCTTTTCCTAAAAATCCACATCTTTATTTCAATCCCATCAGTCTGGTATTTATCATGTTTCTGTCTTCAGTCATTTTATCCTGATATAATAAATTTGACTAAATTTCAGGTCCACCACAGACTGCAGGTCTTGTTGTAGCGGTTCTGTGTGTAAATCTGTGAATTTTATAGCTCAAATCCCCTGGAACATTCACTTTTTGTAAATTCTCAGTGTATTTATTAAACAGAGATAAAGCTCAAATCATTTGTATCAATTTAAATGACTGGAGGACTGATAGAACCATTAATAAAATGCATACAAATTGGACGAATGCTTCAAGAGCTTTTAGTCAAAATACCAACATTTAAAAATCTGAAAAAATATCAGATTTTATCAATATGCATATTATAAGTACATAAATAAGAAGTACCTGTTCAAAAGATTACATTATAAAGCTTTGGGCAGCATCAATCTAATGTCTGTTAAATTATGAAAGACTATATGTATAATAATAATACTATTGGTAATGTTTACATCAAATGAATGCAAGTAAGTAACTGCATTTAAAATATTTCCTTTAAATAAGAAATTATTTTAATGAGCTTTGCTGATGTTAACGAGTGCTTCCTGTAGGATGAATACATGAAAAAACAGAACTGCTTTTAAAAATGTCATCAGATGTCAAGCTCAATAAAACTGTTGAGACAAAACAAAAGAAGCATCAAAAGATTTAAATGTTGGATTTTCTGCTTTGAAAAGACGACGACAAACAGCTCTGTCGGCTGCTGTGAGCAGGAATGAAAACATGCTTCAGCCTCATCGTTGTTGGCAGCTCGTTTGGAGACCCCCACCCCCCACCCACCCCCCCAAAAAACAAAAAAACAAGGAAAAACATTACAGGGGAGAGCAGGAACCTCTAAGCTTTAGAAGACAAATGAACAACTGACAGAAAAATCTTTGTGGGACTGATGATCCGCGCGCAAGCCAGCAACAATATATTATATTTCATATGTGACTTTTTTTGTAAGCCTCTGCCAACATGAGAAAATGTGCAATAACAAATATAACATTACCGTTGTGTTCATGCAGTGTATGTCTATTTTTCTCAGACGCAATCATTATCAAAAATCCTCCACTCTGAAGAAACAGTTTAAGTTTGAAAAATGTATCTAATATTGAATAACTTACTACTATAATAAGTACTTTTCTAGGATGGTTTTCATGACATAAAGAAGGTTTATACAATTTGAAATTGAGTGTTTGCCACAGATTTTCAACATGCCTCGAACATCTGGATACGAATGGAAAGAGGGGAGTGCCGGTGTTCCAGGGATATGAGAACCATATTGGTGGGACACTCTGAGCCTTAGTAATGTCAAAAATACTGCTACACTGTGTAAAACTAAATATCTCACTGCTTTTTTTTTCTTCAGTTAGCTGTTAGCTACTTGAATCAGCCTTTTTTAAAACTTATATTTCTACACAATTTCGCTGAATCTGCACCATCAACTACTAGCTGTTCCTGTTCTGTAACCATGGATGTGCAGAAAACACACTGGATACACAGTCAGTGTGTAAAAACACATCATTATGAGGCGAGAACAGATAACACTGCTGTTTTTGTTGTCGGTGTTTCACAGTGGTTTAGTCCTCAGGAAGCAAAGTTCCTCCCTGACTTGAAACACAGAAATGAAGCTAAAACCAAAACAGAAGTCATTATGAAAATGAGCACCAATCTAATGTTTTTTCTGAATAAAAGCCAGAACTCTGAACAAGGCCTCTGTGCTGTAACTGACTCCTGAAACGACAGAAGCCGGGCTGCTGTTATTCAAAGAAATCTGATATAAAAATGGAATGAATTGTATAGAAAAGGTACACCTAAAAAGCTCCCAATTCACTCTCGGCACTCTCTCACAACTGAAACTCATGCCAACAAACCATCAGAAACCGCCTCTGAATCAATTTTTCTGCAGTTGAACCGCCTCTCCATTTCACAGGCAGCAGGTTCTCTCCTCATCCGTTTTCTCTTGATGTGAACGGGAGGAAGCGGGGAGGATAAGTCACATCACAGAGGTGGAAACAGAGAGGGTTACAGCAGAGGGACAAGACAGCTCAGAGCGCCGCAGACATGAATGCGACGCACGTACAGAGAGATCCAAAACCTGGATCACATGACTGTTGACACAATACTTTTACAACCGTACTGGTTAGTCAGACAGCCAGACAGAAGTGTGACGTTCTTGTACTACACAAAAGTTGTAGGGAGGTGATCAGGGCAGATTGTTGAACTCAAGGTTTAGGCTACTAAAACACTTGGCTAAAGGTGTAATATACGATATTCAGCCCACTAAATGTCAGGAAACAACTATTTGCTATGTGAATATATAGTGAAGTAATGGCGACCTGAGCAGACAATGAAGTCACACTCTGTGTGTGTTGTAATCAAGCGGAAACCTCCTGGGCTGAAAAATGAAGCCAATGTGAAACTGCAGTTCCTCGAATGGCCACTTGAGGCTGGCTCCAAAAGCGAGTCAATCCCCACAGACCCCCATGTTAAAATGCTCAACTTTACAGCAGAAATTAACATGTTTACAGCCTGGTACAAAAAACGGTTTTGGTCTCAATAGATAATTTCCCCTTTCATGACAACTGTATGGGGCGTGAATGTTTTTATAACTCACCCATTTAAATTATATTAAGCCGCAAAGTTTTGCATAATTATGGACGTGGCTTTGAGTGACAGGTCACTAGCAGCTAGGTGGCTTGTTTCAGCAACCAGGCTTCCTCACCTCCACCTCTTTGCCCATTTTGGATTAGCCAGGAGTTAGGCGGAGTCAGGCACTGCCAAGATGGCGATGGCCAGAGCCCCCCACTTTTTCAAAACCGCTCTTCAGAAACCAATCAGTGATGTCACGGTGGCTACGTCCATATTTTTAACAGTCTATGGTTGTAATCTGAGTTGTCCTCCCGTGGCTGTTTCCAACATGGTGGCCACGTCGCAAACTTTCTCAAATTACAGCTAAACAGTACACTAAAAATTCTGAAAGCATTTGAGGTGAGAAATAGGCAATGCAGTAACAGAATCTTGATCCATATTTGATCAGCACTGCCTAGCTTGACAGTTTGATCTGAGTTTCGTGAGTCTGTCTGTTCAGGGGCCACTTTCTTTTTTTTCCCCCCAACTTTATTGAGTAAACGACACGCACTTGTTTTGGTGTGAGATACTGATGCTAGTGCGACATCTAGTGGGGCTGAATGTCATATATTACACCTTTAAGGTTAGAGGAAGATGGTGGTTTTGATTAAAGTGTGTTTCCACTCAGCATTTTCTTTTTAACAGTAAACCACCATCTTACAAATGCTTAATGAACACCACAAAATGTTCTCCAAATCTCTTTAAAGAGCAACTTAACACCCCCTGCTTCAACTTGCAGTGTACTTCAGGACCCAGTGACATCACAGTTGGGTGTGGTTACAGGTGCAGCACATTTCTGACCACATTCAACAATGATGAGGGGTGCAGTCAGAGGTGAAACAGGCTTGAAACCTTCAACCAGAGAGGACAATGAAACCCTGCTTTTCAGCCTGCTGTTAACCGATTTAGCATTCTGAAACAGTCAGACTGTAAAAAAGTGTCAATATCAAAACTGATGCAGCAGAACCAGAGACATTGTCTTTTTAATTCCACGCATAGTCGTCTTCCCCACACCAACAAATCAAAACCATACAGGAGTACATCAATGTGATTTCTATTAGACAGTGTGGAACAAATAAAGTCCAAATTGAAACCGTTTGAATGGTTTAAAGGTTTCACTGCAGTGGGGTTTGGTGTCTTTATTCCTGCCATAGGAAAACAATGGCTCCGATAGAGTCTAAATTCTACTGTGGCATCAAGCAGAAACAACCATCAGATAAATGTCACAGAATAACAAGTAGAAGTATTTCAGTACTTGACTAAATGAACTTAGTTGATTTCCAGCTCTGGAATGTATATTCAAATGGTGACACACACACTCACATTGAAATAAAGCAACAGTCCCTAGTGTTTGACATCACGTCTCTCTGCTACACAGGAAACATTTCATCCTTCAATTCCTGAGCTTCCTCCTTGCTTTTTCTTTTTTTGTTAATGCCTCCCCCCCCTCCCCTCCCCAGCTAGTGAGGGTGATGTAGACAGAGAGGCAGAGGAGAGTGGAGAGAAGCGGGGACAAAGCGGGCCGAGGCCACAGAAAGCCGGACTCCTGCCGAGCGAGAGAGGCGGCTGACACGCAGTACATTCAGCCGTCGTTAACTGGCGATTAATGAGGTCAGCCATAAAAAAACAAAAAAAACAACCTAAAGTCAAAATTACAAAATAAATCTAATAAAAACTAGAGCTACTATGGATGTCAAAAAAGGACAAAGCCACATCGTCAATCTGCTTATTTTGTTTCAACAACCAAGACAAATATAGATTCAATTTACAGTAAAAAGAAACAGAAAAACAGCAAATCATCACACCAAACCAAAGTAAATTTGTAATTAACAGTGAAATCCACACAAGAGCATATAATTCTCAAAGCCTTCAATAAGTGTTAAAATAGTATGAAAGCAGATTGAACTACTTTGAAATGGCCAAAGAGAAACAGACACTGCCAGAAGAGTCAAACACCAAAAAGGTAAAACAGACAGAAAGAAAATAAAAAGTGAAATATGTGAAACATCAACAAACATTCTGCTGCTTTGTCTCCTTCTGATTCAAACAGCAGCCGAGCTTCAGGCCTCGGAACAACAGCTGAGCTCAGTTCAAACAGCTCAGGAGGAAGATTTACCACAAATACTACAAACTGATCAGTTAGATATACTTTCAAATTGGAAAAATAGCAGAACAGAAATAACTTGATTCATGGATGATCTGTTTAGTGCTGCTATTTTCATTTCATGCTTCTTTGTTATTCCACAAATCATTTAGTCTATCAAATGTCACAGAAAAGTAATAAATATCTTTGAATGTCTTATTTTGGACGACCAACAGTGCAAACCCAAAGAGGTTCAGTTTACAATGGTATAAAACAGAGAAATGTAGCCAACCTGCCAATATTTGGTGTTGTAAAAGACTTTTGGTCAACAGACTAATCCATTCATCAGCAGCTCTGTTATTTAGTGGATGAATTTTCTTCTTCTTCCTCCTTAAACTGAATGAACTGAAGCTGATTTGAATCCTGAAATCTAACCAGCAGCCAGTAAGAGTTTCACTCCAAAATGCCAAAAATCCACCACAATACCTGATAAATGAATCCTCTAATTAATCGATACAGTAATAGAGGAAATCAGCACACGAACTGAAACGTGGACATGATTCTCTTTATGTCTGCAAAAAGAGCTCAACATCATTTTCTCTGGAATGACACTCTATCAGCAGATTTCTAAAAACAGGAACCGACAACACAAAGCCGGCAGCTGTTTGTGTCCGGCTCTTCTCCGACACGCAGCATCATCCTCATCTCCACTTATTCACAAAACCAGCACCAACGTTTGCACATTTTTCTTCTTCTACAACTTTATGTTGTCAAACCTGCTAAAAAAAAAAAAAAAAAAAAAAAAAGACTCCTTCCAACCAGCGGCCGAGCAGATCGACTGGGGACAGTTTCAGCACAAAATACCAGAGATAAATCCCAGCCGATCACTAAAGAATTCATCAATAAATTAATCAAAACAACAGAAATACTGCACTTCAAACAGACCAAGAATGTTATTATGTTTTTATATCATTATATCATATTTTCTTTTCCATAAATGTCATTGGTATTTAATTTTGCACTATAAATATGTGCTGTGATTAATTTAGAAAAGTAGAATGGTCTCCAGTCTCTTGCAATAAATTTATTTATATTTAGAAGAATAAATGTCTTATTTTCATGCTGAGTTATTAATTCTGGCTTGAAACTATAAATAGGAACCAACGAAAAAAAGCCGAGAGCTGTCTGTGTCCAGCCCCGCTCCGACAGCAGCAGCATCTCGACTGATCCACAAAAGCAGGAAACGTTTGCACTTTTTCTTTCTGCGACTTTTTTTTTTTTTTTTTCTCTGCTACACAACCGATTACGTGATTCCAAACAAGCAGGAGCATCAGCAGCCCTCTTTTCTTCAGCAGCACACACTTGAAGCAGCGATAATACCTTGGAAATAATAAAAAAACGGGCATGTTATCACTTACTGAGGACGGCAAGCCGGGAGGGACCTTCCGCACTTTTTTTGTGTGAATTTCTGAAAGAGAAAATACAAGAAAACAATACATGAGGGTTTAACAGGCCGAGATGCTTTTATGTCTCTTTTAAAAGGAAGTTCTGGCTTGATTTGTTTGAATTTAATCGATCATCCGAAGAGGGAAGAAGCGAGGCCACTTTTCCCACCGCAGTCAATATATTTACAAAGAAAGCCTTCATGGCAAACAAGTGCGACACAATAAGATGCAGAAAATAAAAAGGCACAATACAAAAAGGACAGGGTTGATTTTTTTTTTCTTTATGGTTTGATAAAAGGAAGGAGGGCGGCTTTTGACATGTTTATATTATTTTTCAGGGTTCCTCTCAAGGGGAGCGAGGGAGCAGCCTCTTAACTGGGAAGGTGAGATTTTGATGGAAAAATGAAAGAGCGCTTTTTTGGAAATTGGCCCAGAGTCATCATGTGTGTGTGTGTGTGTGTGTGTGTGTGTGTGTGTGTTTGTGTCCTCTCAAGGCTAACGCTACCAAGGCTACACCGCGGCTACTATTGTCCTGCTTCTTAAAAGACTTCCCTGTATTTTTTTTTGCCTTAAAGTCCCCTTTGAAAACACACACACACACACATACAGGCAGACGCACACACAGGATGGTCACACAGATACATGGATACACACTCGCAATGATTTGCCTTCTTTCAGAAAACTCACAGGGGCTGTGAACTGGGATCAGTCCAGCTGAAAATGTTAGAATTGCACAGGGATTGTTCTTGTAACTTATAACTAATAACATGAACGTCAGGGTGTATTTTTCCAGATTCATTAAGCTGAGATGTGCTTTCAGACTGTTCTGGGCATCAGATGGAGTTTTGCTATTTACGCAGCAAAACACTGGAATGTAAAAACAAAGACGGAACAAAAATCCGTCGCAACAACTCATTTCTAAATACTCATTCAGGCTTCAAGAATTAAAAAAAAAAAAAAAACAGGCAAAAATTCTGTCACAAAGTCAGATAATTGCTGTTGTTCCGAGTGCAGTTTCCATTGTTTGAGGATGTATAATTTAAATCAGTGTGTATCTTGAAACACGACAGAACAAGACAGATCACTGTTGTGATTATTATTAAGGAAACGGCACATGATTCTGAAAATGTGTTACAAAAGTTTTAGGACTCTTTTTTTTTTCTTCTTTTGTGGAGGATCAATTTGTTGTTGATTAACCCTCCTGTTCAGACTACAACTTGACATCCCACTTATGTACGTCTCAGAAAAAGAAAAAAAAAGTGTAGATTATGAGCTTTTTAATTGTTTGTTTGGGAGGGTTGCACTTCTAGTTTTGATGACATTCAGCTCTTATTATTGTTGAGTTTTAAGACTGTAATGTAATGTAATATAACCTGAATTCAACAAAACAGCATTCAAAACTACACACGTTTTTATTAATGAAAAACTAATTAGCTAAAAATTAAATATTTGAACTTTTACCAACCTGACTTGTTGAGACATGGTTTTGTCTAAACGACAACATGATTGAAAGGCTGTAGAAGGTGTCTGTTAAAATCACACGACAGCACGCCTCAAACATAGTTCTGGTCAACAGTTCATCCATTGCTCTAAATCAGTGATCAAGCTATGTCAACCTGCAGGTAACCATAGCAACAGTACTGATGCTTCAAGCTCCTTTAGCAGTTAACTGTCTACAACCCTGCTTGGTCATGTCTAAAAATGGTCATTGGCTAGACAAGGTTTAGGAAGCTGTAACTCTTCCGCTCATTGTTAGACATTTTATAATGAGGAAGCTGTTAATGTGAATGTCACTGTGTCACTCTGTGTGTGCGTGTATAATGTGTGTGTGTGTTTGCGACGCCTCACCCATGGAGTCCATATGCAGTGTTCTCTTCCGCGGGTTGGAGCTGTAGTGCTGGTAGTACTGACCGGCCGGCTTGGTGGGCGACGCCGCTCCGGGACTCCCCAAACCCATCTCACCACCAAGTATCGACTGGTTGGGAGACACCAACACACACACAGAGACAAAAAGGAAGAGAGGGAGTGTGTTAATTTAACCCTTGATCAGGCAAAATCATGTTACTTTGTAGCTACAAGGGTCTACCATTCTTCAAGGGAAAACAGGAAAATTAGAAAACATCAACAACATTTTTCCAGGTTTCTGAAGATATGAAGACTGTAGACACACCAGTCATTAATATGGTTGTATAATGGTGACGAATCAGAACATTTAGAGAGTCCAGTGAATCTGACAGGACTCCAACAGGTGTGTTAAACTGTACAAAAAAGAAATAGGTACCAGAAATAAGATGAAAATCTTTCAATACAGGTTGCTAATATATAGTTTCATTTTTTAAAAAGGCTCAGTAATCTCCTAAAACATCTGGACACTGTAGTTTCTAGCAATGTTACTCAAAAAGGAGTAAATAGTGCCTGTGGTGACTTTTTTCACCGGCGGTTTTGTAAAGTTACAATACTGAGGACAGGATTGAGGATGAGGATTGTTGAAATGTTGAAAATAACTGCAATGATGATATTCTTTCAAATATTCAGCACAGCTATCATGAGGATGTTACAGGAAAGTTGACGAGAGATTATTTTATGGTGTCAAAAAACATCAGAATGTTGGCAAGTGTATTAAGGTATCTGAAACACCAGAAAGGTGCTGATGGTTAAAATGTTCAGCCCGGCTGTCATTGTTGCAATATGCTGAAATATGGTGGAATGTTGAAGACAGTTACAGTGAATGTAACTGGAATGCTGATGGGAATTATCTGGAGTATTCCAGCTGAATCATCTGGAATACTCGTTAGGATGAATGTTCAGCTGGATGTGAAGCTGAAGCACTGTTAGTAGCAGAATGTCAGAATGTAACGTATCTGAAATATTGACTAAAATCTAAAACGGTGAGGACAATCAGGATATTGATTGATGAACAGTTGGAATGTTGGACGGTTGAAGAAAAGCTTGAATGCTGAGCAAAGCACAGTCGGAGTCTGTCACATAGCCACACATAGTCTGTCGTTCAAGGTGATTTAACCCAGTTTTAATGGATACAGAGTTATATAGTCACATGACCAACTCGTATGGGAATATTCTACCAATCCATCACATAGTATGACATGAACGCATTATAAGCAGAATATTAATGGTTGGAATATTGACATAAGTTGTAATGGTGTCCAAAAAAAAAAAAAAATAAAAAAAAATGTGTGAGCATGACGTACAGTATGACAACATTAAAACTGAAATTGAGAAAGCTGGCTTTAATTCTAATGATTGAAAATGCATACTTACTGCCAAAATTAAAATTAAAGTCCACTAATGAAAAAAAACTCCACTAACTAATAATTTTTAGTGTAGTCCAAAGCCTGATGCTGCTTAATGATACAGTGATTGACTGTGACATACTGTAGATAGATTATCCGTACAGACTGTAAAAGTTCTACATCAGAAAGACAAATGAATAAATAAATAACTTCCCTTTCAATTCAATTTTAACTTCCAGGAACGAAGCCAAACTCAGACACCTCAAACCAAGCTGATAATGATAAATGAAACCACGTTTGTGATATAATTTACCTCCATGAGAGTGACCTCATGCTGCTCAGCGTGCAGACGTTCATCTCACAGCTCCCAGTCTAACTTCTCGTCTCTGCCGGTTTTTCCCTCTTCTCTAGCTGTGTGACTCTGTTTACGGCTCAAACTTAGCAAACGGCTCGCACATTGTCCCGCTAATTAAGTTCAGTGATTCGGCAGCAACAAGTGGCGTCTGGGGCTGATTCGGAGAGAAGAGAACGCCAGAATAAAAGACGGAGAGAAGGATGGGAGAGAGGGTCTTTTTTTTTCTTTTTTTTTAAAGTGGCACAAAAAGTTAGTGAGGAGGAAAGAGGTGAAAAAGAACCTGCCAACCCCCCCCACCCCCCCACCCCCTCATGTAAATAGACTCCTCCATTACTCCGTTAAAGTGTAGATTTTTTTTCCACAGCTTTCTCGTTAAGTAATTAGTGTGCAGTGTATTTAAAGCAGAGGGTGGAGGAGTGTGTTTGGAGGTGGGGGGTGGGGAGGTTGGATGTTTTTCGGGCTAATCTGAATTCTGATCAGCACGTCCGTCCTCTCTGCGGCTGAAAACAAGAGTTAGCTTGGCACTGGCGGGCCAAGGAAGGCTTTTCTCATGCTAAACAGGGCCTAAGTAGGCCAATTACAGGGCCAGCCTCGGTCTCTGAGCCATTCTCCGGCTTAAAACAAAAGGGCCCTTGTCTTAAATAAAGTCAGTCACACACACAGAGAGGGAGAGGGAGTCAGACACAAAGGCACACACACACAATCGCACACCGATTCAGTCATCCTGTTCCTCTGTCCGTGTGTGTTTCAGTGTGTGTGTGTGTGTGTCGTTAGGGGGTAAAAGGGGGTTCCCACTAAAACAAAAAGGGTCTCATTGATTGTGGCGCTTTTCTTTCTTTTCTGCTCTTTTCTTCCTTTTTTCTTCTCGTACTCGAGCATCGAGCAAGGCCGGCCGGTCGCCCCGGCAACTAGAAGAGCTGGAGGAGGGACAAAATACCCATCTGTCTCTCTGACTGTCTCTCTTTACCTGTTTGTCTCGCTGTCTCCGCTCGTATTATACACACTGTCTGCTCACTATAATTAAGTTACTGTGGACACCAAGATTAAAGTGATGGTCAGGTTAAGGTGAATCAAAGAAGCAGAGGCAGAAGTATCCTGATGGGCCAAACTCTATAAACACTGGCTACATTTCCCATAATGCAACTTGATGGCATCTTTTTCCCTGCCTGGTAAATGCCCATACAGTACACTCCACACCCCAGTTTTGCAACATAGACTTTCTGTTATAAACTTTAAGTCCCCAAGCACAAGAAATCTCAATTTCATCGCTATGACATCATCAGGGTATTTTCTCTGATTTGGCAAAGCTCTTCCAGAGACACGAAAGACATTATGCAACATTATTCACAGTAACTTTCTGACAAACTTCCGCAAAAAGACAAATGGACAAACTATGTGTTTATTTGCTGGATTACACCACAGCAAAACTGATTTATTGAGATGAAGGTTTTTTGCTGTGTGGAGGAACTTGTGTCTTTAACTTTAACTTAAACTTTTCCTGTTTTCATGCTTACACATTGTAACACAATAAATTGGTTTGTGTGCAAGATTTATTAGGCAGTTACACAAAGACACTCAGACCCAGTCTGACTAGACCCAAGTATGATGTGCCACCAATTAACAAGCAGCCGTGGTCAAAAAGCACTAATACATATAATTTTTCCTGCACTTCACAGTTTACACTCATCTCTCAAACTGGCCGAAAACATGACAGAGTCTACCGCTAGTGGCTCAGAGAGGGTGTAGTTGAGCTTAATGCTAACGTCAGAGTGCCAACATACTGACAATGTGAGCATGCTGATGTTTGGCAGGTATAATATTTGCCATGTTCACCATCAGTTTTTTGGTGTGTTAGCATGCTAACATGCTAACAGTCCAGCTGAGGCTGATGGAAACACCATTAGTTTTGCAGGTATTTGGTCATAAATCTAACTTTGGACAAATAACAATTTTGCTCTGGGATGTCCTGATAGCTGACTGGTTAGGGGCACATCAGCTGGATCTCTGTTGCACGTCATACCCCACTCTCTCTCTCCCCTCGTTTCCTGTCTGAATCTATACTGCCTGCTTTCAAATAAAAGAAAAAAGTATTCCAAATTATTACCCCACTGGTGGTGCTAAAGGAAAACTTATTTTCTCCACTTTTTGTACCATGAATAAAAAGTAATGAGATTACATTGTGTTCATGGACAGAGTGAGAAGACAGACTGATGAGTAAGGGCTGGAACATGATTCTCCATCTGTGCATAAGTGTACGTGTAGAGGTGTTGCTGAGAAACGTTTACGTGGCTGTTTTCTGTCATACTTTTACACCTTGTGTATATTCCAAAACCACCTCCCAACAGGAAATTTGTTCGTCCAATCAGCTTGTTTGCGTGCAGGGCTGCACAATATGTTGTTGAGATTTGGGAGGTGCGTGCGTCGGCTCCTCTGTGACCTACAGTCACCCATAGCTCCCTGCTCTGTGTAGATCCCCTGAGACATTTATGTGTGTATTCATAGAAGTATAATTCCAGCCTTACACTGTTGTGATAATGGTCAGGTTTACTCCTCCTTTCTGTTTCCCCCTCGCTCTGTCGCTTTCTTCTTACATTATCTTGTTTTCGCTCTCTATGTCTTTCTCTCTGTGTGTGTGTGTGTGTGTCTCTTGCTTTCTTTCTTTCTCTCTCTCTCTCTCTCTCTCTCACACACACACACACACACACACACACACACAAACAGAGGTCTGTTTCTTGCAGAGTTGACTGGGCTTCGGTACCCAGCTGCTCACAGAGACGATATTAACTAAGATAGATTACCAGAGAGAGAGAGAGAGAGATGGAGACAGACAGAGAGAGAGCAGTAAAAAGAGGCAAAGGAAGAGAAAGATGGAAAGACAGAAAGAACACAAGAATGGAAACAAGCAGACGCAGACAGACATGAGAAAGAATGCAATCAAATACAATAGTCGTCATGATAGATGGCCGACTGTGATTTAAAGAGTAACTGGAAATCTTCTTTTTGGTTTAACCTAAACCTAAATCTGTTTCTCAGTTAGCCTGGCACTGTAAAAAGTTATATACCTCAACAGTCTTGTGAAGCTCACAAATTAACACGTTGTATCATTTGTTTTATCTTAACAGAAACAACACACAAAAAACAGCAATTTATGGTTTTAGGGTGCTGAAACTATTTCTTGACGATGCTTTCCGGCATATTTGGGTTGCCATATTGTTGAGTGCAGGTTTTGGTTTTGGTGTACAGGCACGATGATACCAAACCTGGAAACATCACTGTACAGTAGAAACAAGACTTCAGGCGCACAGTCTCTGCGCTCCACTGTTGCTCATCAAGAAATAGTTCCAACACATTAAACTGGTGCTTTTACATGTCAATTTGTGTAAAGAATAAAAAAAAACAAGATACAACGTGTTAGTAAGTGAGCTTTAGAGGTGTTTAGAGGTGTATTTTTGAACTTTGGGCAGAGTCAGGCTAACTGTTTCCCCCTGCTCTCAGTCTTTATGCTAAGCTAAGCTAACTATGTCCTGATTCCAGCTGCATATTTATTGCACAAAAATGAAAAGCGGTATCAGTCTTCTCATGTCATTCTCACAAACACAACAAATTTACCAAAAATATTTCACCATTCTTTTCAGGACTTTAAAGTCAATAAAAGGTGAAAAATGAATACAATATAATTGTTTTCCCCCCACACCCATTTTCTCTCTCTTCTATTTCTTCCTTTCCCACTCGACGCTCTGTCCTCATGTGACTGAAAAAGCAAATGCTCAGATGTCATCAATTTCCACCATCGCAAGGATGAGAGAGAGAGAGAGAGAGAGAAGGAGAGAGAGAGGCAGGAAGAAGTCATTAATTACCAGGAAGTGCTGGCGAGGCAGCGGCGCACCTGTACGCCAGCTTCGCTCCAGCTGACACACATACACACAAATATACACACACTAACACGCACGTATGCACACTAACAAACGCACAGACTCCTGAGGGAGTGAGGCCCCGAGGCTGCTACCAGAAACAGTAAAACCAGCAGAGACGATGACGAAAACTGGACTCACAGAGCCAGAACACTGTAACCACATATCACACATCAGACAGCATCCAGTGCCACGCTTACTCTATAAAAATGCCTAAAATAATGAAAAAGTAGAGAGTAATGAGTCACTCACACTTCTGCATGATGAGTTGATGTCTTCAAATCAGTCCGAAACAGATAGTTATAGATATTCAGTTTACAATGATATAAAATACAGAAAAGCAGCAAATCCTCACGAAGCAGAGAATATTTGGCACTTCTGCTTGATAAATGACGTAATAATGAAAGTTCTTGTTGATTCATTTTATGTTGATCGACTAATTAAATAATTAGGCTAATCTTCTCAGCACTATACATAGGCCTGTTCATTACATTGATGGTGACAGTATTCTGTTTATATCACTAATATCATTCAATCAATTAACCAAACTTTAGTTATATAGGTTAGTTATGTATATACTATGAATAAGAAGAAGAAAATGAAGAAGATTGTATTTTCAGTCATTAAGGAATAATTAGATCAGTAAATGATTTAGACGTTGATTAATAAAATAAAATGTGGTTATCCAATTATATGTTTCACTGCAGGTCAACAGTGATGGTGCCATCAACAGGGCCGGATTAACCCACTAGAAGGTCCCGGGGCAAACATGAGCAGTAGATTCATCGATCCACACAAGGAACACGACAGCATCAGTCGTCTGTTTAAATGCCTACATACAACCTGACATACAACCTATGTTTAGCTTTACCTGACAACGATCTCTGTGTGAATTATGACTTTTCTCTGTCAGGAACAAGAGAGAATTAATGTGATGTGAGTGTTGCAACACCATAGGGAAGATGTAGGTGTGGACGGTGTGTGAATTAACTTTGATCCACTGTTGGTTTCTTGTTTTCTACCAAAAGTCAATGTTGGTTTATTTAAACTATGACCACAATCAAGCATCTTATGTGCTTAAACCTACCAAACATTATCCATAGAGGTGGTTTTACAGGGCAATTACTAGTTTGGAGGACTTTACATTGTGTTTTAGAGGTTGATACAATATTACCATACAATCTGTAGCTTGTGCAAACTAACTACCACCAGACTGCCCAGTAGGTGGTTCAGCCTTGGCCATTCATTTCATCTGAAGTGCAGTAACAGCATATTTTGTATTCAGTTTCTAATATAAATCTTTGCTAAACCTGCAAATGAGACTGATGCTGCTACAGCACAGTCTGATTTTGAGGCTACATTACATGTTCCAGGTTACTTGCACAAATTAAGGCATATCTGATTGGCAGCGAAATTTTAATAATAAAAAAAATACATGCAGGAACATACACACTTTCTTCTTAGAAACAGAAAGACAGTGATCCTAAAACACAACATTATCAGTGAGCCACTTCAATGATGGACAGCTCATTTTTATTAGGTGATGAATTTGTTTCATGCCATCTGCTGGATATGACAGGATAAAGGGGCCTTTTAAAGGGGCAAAAACTATAAATGTGTACATGTTTTTTACACCAGTGGTTCCCTCATGATGACAGCTGAGGGGGAGAGCCAGTGTCTCTGTAAGCTCTACATCTCTGTTCAAAGACAATCAAAAACTTCATAGACAGTATAATTCAACAGTTAAGCAAACATTGTGAACAACAAAGACAAATAAAGATTCAATTCCCTTGAACAAGGCACTCATCTGCCAGAGTTAGAGGTTCAGTTCCCTCTGGAGCGACAGAATAAAAAGACAGTTAGTGTAACACAAAGACTCAAAGTATTTGCAAGTTATAACAACCAATCACATCCAAGATACGGACTGAGACAGCTGATTACGTTACACCATCAAGGAACCGCCATGACAACACAAATAGACAAAGAAATGGCCAATCACATCAGCACACTGCGATCTCTGAAACACCTGCTGCTGCTGCTGCTGCTGCTGCGTGTGTGTGTGTGTGTGTGTGTTTACTAGAACGATGTCAGAGTGAGAAAAACCTCAGGGACAGTTCACAGCACACACACACACACACACACACACACACACACACACACACACCCGCAGTAGCACTCAAAGCAGCGAGGGATCGACTCGCCAATGACAACTTCCTCCATCTTCTAACCCCCCCCCCCCCCACACACACACACACACACACACAATTACACACACTTCTCTCAAACACACCAATCACACACACACATACAAAGCAGTTCAAAGCATTTCTCCTTAATTAGCGCTCAACGCTTGGCTTGACAAATAAATAGCGATCATTTAAGAACACTTAGAGAGGAATCAGACAGCACATTACACCTCACAATATCTGGCAGCTTCCTGCACGCAATTAGAAGCAGGGGAGGAGGGGGTGAAGGATGAAGGATGAAGGGGAGAGTGGGGAGGAAGTAGAGAAAGGTGGGAAGGATGGAAGTAAAGCTTTGGAGTAAAGACGTGAAGTAATTTGGGAATAAAGGAGGTTAGGAGGGGAGAGGAGAACAAAGATGGAAGAATAACACAGGAAGAGAGGGGAAGGGGTGGCTGGAAAAGCAAGGAGGAAACCAAATAGGTAAGAAAGAGGCTGGTGAGAGATGGAAAAAAGGAAGAGTAGGAAGGAAGGAAAGGAAGGAAAGGAAGGAAGGATAAAAGTTGAGAAGAAGAGACAATCGAGTAAGGAAAGGAGGGAAAGAGGTCAAAAGAGAGAAGGGTGGAGAGAAAGAAAGTGAAAGATGGAGGACACAACAGTTGTTGAGAGAAGAAGGGGAAGAAAGAAGTATGGGAAGGACAGGCATAAAACAGAAGAGACAAGTAAAGGAAAGGAGGGAATAAAGGAGGGAAAAGGGAAAAAGAGAAGGAGGGGAGAATGAAAGAGGGAAGCAGAGATGAGTGAAGGAAAGGAAAAAGGAAATGGAAGGAGGCAGTAGTTGTTGAGGGAGGGAGGAAAAAAATGAAAGGTAGGACGAATGGAAGTTGAAAGGGAGAATCAAATAAGTAAGGAAGGAAAGAAGGAAACAGTGAAGAAGAAAAAGGAGGGAGAGAGTAACAGAAAAGGGAAGAGAAAGATGAAGAGATGGAGGGAAGGAAAAGGGGACAAGAAAGAGAAGTAGGGGAAAAAAACAGGAGGGATGGAAGAGATTGAAGCAGAGACACTGGGAGGAAGACAAGGGAAGGAGGGAATAAAGACAGCAAGAAAGAGGCAAGGAGATAAAGGGAGAGAGGAAGAATGGAAAGGGGGGAATCATGGAGGAAGAAATGGGAGGAGACAGGAAGTGAATGAATGATATATGGGGAGACAGATTTATATTTAGAGATGAAAAGAGAGATGAAAAGAGAATGAAAAATAGGCTTCCCTGCGGTGCCATCTTGAACTGATGACTCCCATCATGCCTCAGTCCCAGCTGCCTTCACTTTGCAGTCGTTAGAACCAGGAACAAACACAGACAGGAGTGTAGAAATAAAACTTATAGACTGGACATACTTCCATATAAAACACACATTAACCCAGTGAATATGCAGAGGGAGAACAAGAAGCCACTGTATGGCTAATCTTTAAGTCCGAGCTGTTTCCAGTTGCAGTTCCTCTAATGTCCACTAGGCGCTGCTCCAAGAAAAACTAGGACTGTATTGAAGTGAATAGAAAAAGCCCCGATGTTTATCTAGAAATACAAAGTACAGTATGTTTGTTATCTGAAACACTGGTTTCCCTTCTATAACAGGTTTTTTGTGGACATTTTTCAATGGATCGTCCCACGAAGAAGATATTATGTTGCATAAATGTCACGTGGGATATCACTATAGGACTTAACTAATTAAATTAGTTATTTTGAGCGGCAGACTTTGGCATCCATTTTTATTTGTTTTTTCATGCACACAACAAGTTGGACTTATGAGAGATTTCAGAAAAAAAAAGACTTTCCAAATTTTAATTACATCTTTGATGTTGAAGGTGGCATAAATATGGACGGTTCTGATTGCTTCACTCCTCACACTCAAATTAGGATTTTTTTGTTTTCCCAGTAAGTGGCAAAAATATCCGTGAAGACAAAAACATTGTCTGAGAAATCAATACATTGGGTGCACAACATTACGTAAAGAGAAGCTCTGCAGAGACAATGTCGGCATCTTAACTCTGTTTCAGAAACACACTGACTGAAAAAAATGTGTGCTGACGACTCATTAGTTGATTCATTACTTCATCTGTTTTAGGGCATGGGTTGTTAGCCATAAACTCTCTTTTTCTGATTTGTTGACCCCTGATCTAATAAAAAGAAGTAAAAAGTTCATATCAGTAAATAATAATAACATAAATCTGAAAAAAAATGTCATACACTACCATCTACCTAAACTCTTCTGATGGATATTATTTAAACTCCTTAAAATGCGGTTGTCAGTTCATGTGATATGTTGTTATATTTTCAGAAAAAAAAGATACATTTTGTATATATTTTATTTTGGACTCATTTTGTTATTGCACTATGCATTTTAATATAATTTTGTATCATTTTGCATGTTACATGAATGCTTTCGTTCTCAATATGTATAACTGAGTTGTGCCCATATGAACTCTTGGGGTGGATGGAGCTCTGGAGAGATGAGGTGGTTTAAAGTATTTAGATGCTTTTAAGAGCATTTAAAGCCATACATCAATTTTCAGAACTTTCCAAATCCTGGGTCGTATTTCTTTCTCATTTAAAGGAAGTTTGAGGCCTGTGGGATCCAGGATGTTGTTGCTTCATCTGCCACAGATAAGAATCCAAAAGTCTTGCAGAACTGAGCTCTGATGAAACACGGAAACACACATGAAAAATATCAGCTTGTTTTCCCACGTGTGTGTGTGTGTGTGTGTGTGTGTGTGTGTGTGAGAATAAGTGCAAAGACACACAGATGCATCACAGTTGTGTGCATGCATCTCTGTGTGTATTTCATGCTTTTTGAATGTGTATATAGTGATTTTGTGTGCGCGTGTGTGCACGTGTGTGTTAAACAAACACTGAGTCGACTGCTGCAAGTATCAATTTCATAATTTTGCCCTTTTTACTTCTGCCCAAAATCCCAATGAAAACAAACAAAGAAACACAATAAATATCTATGTGGCACTACAGTTTTATACCACTGTACTCTCCAGAAGAAGAGGGTTCAACTGCAGACCTCACTCAGGGAGGGAGTATAGATTCATTTTGCAGTGTTTAAACTCCTTTTTGCTCAGGATGAGAAGGTTCAGTGTGAAAAAATAGGTTATGCTATAATAGTAGTGTAAGATACAACTTAACCCTTTGAGCCTGAGGGATGATGTCACAAAACCTACTGATGATTTGCTGGCTGATACAGAACAATTACAATCAGCAAAACAATCAGAGTGATAAAATAAAGGGAAAAAGGAGTTTCTGTATTTTGTTCTTTTGGAACCATCAATATATTTTTTGACATTAGTAAGGCTCAGAATGTCCCATCAACATGGTTCTTGTATCTTTGGACCCCTGGCAATCTCCTCTATCAATTCATGTATGGATATTTGTTCTGTATTGAAACATTGTGGACATAAAGACAAAAATCCCCAAACTTAAATTTATATTATTATTTATTTCCTAGAGCATGTATAGTACTACTCACATGCAAAATGATAATAATTGTCCTGACAAAGCAATATATGGCATGCCTGAGTGACACATATAGTGACTAGCCATTAGTCTATATTAAATATATATATATAAAAAAAACAAGCAAATACAAACACTATAGGAAGGGTTGATGCTAAACTTAGCATTGCTATAACGTTAGAGAGGTAATGTGCCAGTAAAGATGAGCTTGTTGCATAAGGTCATATTGTGTATTTCACTAAAATGACAATTGTTGTGTGCACATATGTTGCAGGCTGATGCTGTACAGTGTTGTTGAGCCTGTGGTCCAGCAGACAAGACTTCTGAGTCTCTGAGTGACATCAGCTCTCACATACAAAATTATCAAAGAGTTGTGATGAGAACATCAGCTAATGTTCCAGCCATCCATGACCTCAATTTTCAACTAACTTTAAGGTTCAATGAAATGACTAAATTGTCTGAGATGCCATAACTCTGTGATTATAAATATGGATATACCTCAAAAACTTTATAATCTACAGGAACCCAGTAACTCCATCGAGTCATAGTGATACTGGGTGGTCCTGACACTCAGAATGTTCATATAATGGATAACACACGCACACACGCGCACACACGCACACACACACACACACACACACACACGCACACACACACGCGCACACACACGCGCACACGCACACACACACACACACATCACACATCAGCTGTCATAGCTGATGTATCAGTATGGCAAAATTGAAATGTACACACACTGTATACATAGTGTGAGTCTGTTTGTGATTGATAGTAAAATGAAAGAAAATGTTGATCTATGTGGCCGGCAGATGAGACTAACGACGGCTGAAGGTCTCCTGAGAGCAACAAGCAGCTGGATCTGTGTGTGCGTGTTTGCGTGCGTGCGTGCGTGCGTGTGCGTGCGTGCATGTGTGTGTGTGTGTGTGTGTGTGTGTGTGCGCGCATGTTCAGAGCTGGAGAGCAGCTGTGAGAGGAACATCTCACCACACAAAGATTCACAGGATGGGTGGATATAAGAGGAGAGAAGAGTTATTTATGACAGATAGATAGATAGATTAATTTTATTACTATTTTATTATATCAGAATATAATTATGTATATGTATATATATACATACATATATATATATATATATATATATATATATACACACATAATATTTCCCGTAATGTAAACAGTCTTTGATTTGTCCTTGTTTTTTCTTTCTTGACTTCAGACCAGCTGTTGTAGGCTTGTATTTCCGGCTGTTACGCCATTGGTCATGACAGACTGAATGAAATGATGATGAACACACACACACACTCCCTTGGTAACCAGATTCCACTGTGAAGCCCACGCACAGGAACTGTCGGCCTTCCAAACACTCTCACACACACACACACACACACACACACACACACACACACACACACACACACACACACACACACACACACACACACACACACACACACACACACACACACACACACACACACACACACACACACACACACAGTTATGCCTGGCCTTCATACTGACACATTCCACAGATCTGTGGAAATATTGCATCTTGATAGAGAGAGGCAGCAAAGCAACAGGGATCAGACAAAAATACAAATTTGCAAATTACAAATTTGTTGTAAATCAACACCTTCCGTACTAAACCAGCTGTAACTTTGGAGATATCCACTTTTATTGTCTCACTCAGACTGCTGATGCTTCAAATTAGCTTCAGCTGAACTTAGAATGCATTTTTACACAGAACCAGGAAAGTGGATTTTGTCCCCAATTATTTACAGTGAAGTCACATTAGATGTTATGGCTATACATGGAACAACAAACCACTGAAACGACACGCTGAAATGGCTTCATGCCACGTTTTTCTTCCCTGCCACTGCACAAAATCTCAGGTCAGTTTTGCAGAGATGATCATACACTCTCATATAACCACTCAGACATATTAAAGGCTGATAAGAGGACACGCTGAAAAGCAGCATCAAAGGACTCGTGTTTTTTTACACCTCAAAGAAAACCTACTTTTATAAATATATGAGGAAAGAAGGAAAGACAAAAAAACAGCAAATGAGAACTAGAGACAGAGACAGAGACTACAGAGCAACTGTAAGCTTCAGTAACAGGATGACTGTATCTCTCTCTGCAGGCTCTTGACCTGTCAGAGAGGTGTGGAGGTCAGAGGTCAGTGTGTTTGTAGAGCCCCTCAGAGCATTTAAAGGACTGGTTCAGCTTATTGAGGACTGCCGAGGAGTGAGCGGGAAGCCGAGGACGACACACACCTGCTGCAGTTAAAGCAGGTCATGGAAAGTCAACACAGCTCGCAGTTTAGATTTTAGTCATGTAGCTAATCCTGAGTGGAGCTGCAGAGCTTTAATTATGAACACTGTACTGATATACCTGCATATTCTATAAAAACATAAATATATGGATATAGGTATAAAGTCACATTTTAATTTTATTTTAATATATTTAAATAGCGAGAGAGTAAATGTAAGGTTGTGAAATACCATACCTACATACATGTGCTTTAATATAAGTGTATGTATGTATATGTGCATGTGTGTGTGCACCTTTTTTAACAGGTAAATGCAGCTTCTAAGCTCCTCTGAAACCTTGCACAGCTTCAAAACGGAGCCTTCAGCACTTTTTACTGACAGATGTGTGTGTGTGTGTGTGTGTGTGTGTCTTTGTGTGTGTGTGTGAGAGAGAGAAGGGTTAAAGGCTTTTTTTTCATGTTGCATTCCACCAGAACCTCACATCCAGACTGCTGCTGCCTCAGCTGTAGCTGCCGGCCGACAACTAACCTACTGATCTGTGAGGCGATAACTGGATGACAGGCACGCTTTGGTGTGGCTGAGAGTCCGTGTGGCTGAGTGTGTGTGTGTGTGTGTGTGTGTGTGTGTGTGTGGGTGTGTGTGTGTGTGTGCGTGTGTACGGCTGACACAGTGGCTTTGGCTCGAATGAACGACAGAGTGAAGGGAAAGGAGGGAAGGAGAAAAATGTTGAATAACAGCAAGACAAGAAGATATAAAGAGTGTGAGAGAGGGGGAATGATAGACAGTAAAAGAGAGCAACAAGTCACAATACATCATTTGTAACTGCATTTTCTGATCTGATGCCACTATCAGCAGGACGACGTCTGTGCCTTCCATAACTGTCACATATCGGACAAATACAATACAGGTGTAGGCACAAAAAACAAGATCATGGTTTGGGTTAAAATAAGGTTACAAAAACTTCTTGGTTTGAGTTCAAATTATCACTTTGTGGTTCTATAATAACATTACCTGACTTCCTCCTTTGATCCTGATGGACCAGAATCATAATTCCTACAGGTGCTAGAGGGCTTTCTCATCTGAATGTAAACATATGTCTCAAAGATAGCGGCAGTGAGAGAGAGAGAGAGAGAGAAAGAGAGAGAGAGAGAGAATGAAGTGGGAGGATCATCTTCTCCCATCCCTTCATCCGGATGATGTGGGTTTTTCTGCTTATGTAGACAAAATGCCCCTTTAGATAGCTTTAGATAGCAGCCATAGAGAGGCCACACAGTGTGTGTGTGTGTGTGTGTGTGTGTGTGTGTGTGTGCTGTATATTATACAGCCCATGAGGGTGTTTCAACTGTGGTTATGGGAGCTCAGGTGATACCCTCAGCAGCACTGAAGCTGCAGAAATCTCCATAAAAACGAGGTGAGAACAAACAACATACTGATAATTAGGCTTGATAGTAGTGAACCTAATAAATTAAGTTTGTACTGAGGGTGGTGCTTGAGAGAAAGGCCATCAGGCCATCAAAATACTGAAGGGTTCATCTTCTGTGGAGCAGAAATTAGATCAGTTTTTTTTATCCTTATATTTCTTGAAAAAGTGAAGATTTTGTCCTGCAGGTCGCACCAGCAGGAAGATCAGGGGTTCAGCAGGATCCTGTGATTCCTGTGAGGATCATGAATATTAACACCAAATAAAAATAATCAAAATCTGGTCAGTAGTTTTAGAGATATGTCATACAATTTTTTGGTAGGCCATGTTCAGCAAGCCCTAATGCCAAAACAACAAAAGTGGTCCTTTGTCACTGATCATTTTCTGATCTGCCACACAGTTAAAGTTTGGTTGAAGTGTAGTATGTTCATGTCATAGTTCAACATTTTGCACTTGTTTGCTTGCTTTCTGAGAGTGAACTGTGTTGTCCAATATTAATCTCATGCCTGTGTGTTAAAGGTGCATCCCAGCATTTTAGCATCGAACTGTCATAAAGTTGTTGGACTTACAAGAGACAGATTTTTGAAAATAACGGTCAAAACTGGACAGCAAAGGCCAATGTATCCTGACTTGGCCTCCCTACAATGTGTCAAGCTCCAAAAAGATGAATCCTACGTTTCTCATAATGCAACTAAATAGTGTTTTTCGTTAGACTCCCTGCCTGGTAAATGCACATCTTTCAAACTCTGCATCACTGAATCAGGATGGGGTTAGCCTAGCTTAGCATAAAGACTGGAAGCAGTGGGAAACAGACTGTATCCCATTTGTTTTTGGTTTTGGGAGGAGTTACATGCCGCAATGATTTCTTTACAAACAGCAGTTTATCTATCCGCCCAGTACTTCTTTGCAGCATCTCCACAGGTTGCCAGTTAACGTCACTGTGACAACAAGACTCCAGGAAAGTGACTTCACCCAGTTGTTGTTAGCCAAGAAATAGTTCCGTAGCATAACTCCCCCATTTTTACCATCCGAAAAAGGTTGAACCATTCCTTTATTAGCTTTTAGGCAACGAAAACTACTTGGTACTACTTGGAAAAGGTGGTAGTCATGGTTAAAAGAAAGTAATGTTGACTACTGATAGGTGATAGGATGTGAACAGCAATCTCCAGTGTCAAAGATGGACAATAAGATCATGCAATATGATCAAAAACTCCATATCAGCTACTAAATGAACCTTGAGGTGTTACTGTTTTTTTCAACTACTGCTTCAAGGTCAAGAATGAATCTTTAAAAACTTAACTTTATGAACAAGCATGAATGAGAATTCCCTAAAGTGCCCACATAAAATGAAATAGATAACATCTTCAATTCCATGACAACTGAGCAAATCCATCTGCTGATGAAGATCACGTGATTAAAACCACCAGAACAGCTACTTAACGGACCTTGTTGTGAGACTGTTAACTGCACATCTTGCTACAAACAGCATGAGGTGAGCAAAAATCAAAGTAAAGGATAGTTTCCGGTACGTCTAGCACACACAACAACAACATCAAAATATCTATAATTTTGAATAAATGTAATTTCACTTGCAAGTTAAATTACAGAAAATACATAAAGAAAAATTCATCCATGATGTCAGCTGTAATCAAACAACAGACTCAGTCTCTTTCCATCCCTGGTGTTTGAATGTATTCATGCCACCTTCAGCCAGCAGATGATGGTTTTTGGAGGGTGTTTGAATGTTTTTAGGGGAGCAGGCTGTTGGGGGGTGGGGCTCGTACCTTGGCAGGAGGCCATGTTTCCCAGCCCCCACTACTCATTTACAGCTAGGAGAGAATCACTATGACCCTGTCAGCTTCGAATACAAGCAGTCAGTTCATACCACATACCCATCATAGTAGAAAAGAGAAGCTCTGTTGTGCTGAAAATAAACACTGCACAAGTGTAATTTTCTCTTGGACAGAAATTAGACCATTAGACAGTGATGGACTACTCATCCATCCATTATCTAAACTGAAGTCAGACAGAAGGGCAGGTTTGAAAGACCACGTGGAAGTGAACCTCTCTTATTAAATCAGTACAAATAAAATGATCTGAAAAACATCAAAATGATAAATAAAAATTAATTGATAATAAATGATAATATCATTGTATCTGTCTCTATGGAAAGTATGAGGTTACATGCGTTCATTTCGTTTAAGGGTTCTAGCACCTCCTATAGGCCATTAAGCATGGATGTATAAAGAGAACTGAATACAGCGTTGGAGGCGGGGCCCCGTTCATTCCTATGAAAGTTGCTCAGTGGTGCATGAAGCCAAAAAAGCCACTTGCCACTGTAAAGAAAACATACTGTGCATGGAGCATGCTCACTAGAGATTTCCAACGGCCGAGTTAGCCCACCAGCTAACTTGAATGGGGACAAAACAATTCAATTGTGTGGCTCTTCTAGACTTTCCAAATGTTATTGGACCAAATGGATCAAATTCTGATAGTGAAACGAGTCATTTCATGGAGGTTGTGACACTCAAAAAAATGTATCCACCGTTTTACAGCCTTTCCTTTTCCCATGATTGTGTGCGGGACCCGGTAGTTGTAATTCCATGGTTTGGCCACTATGTTAAATTGGCACTTCCTGGCGGCTTTCTTTTAAGTAGAATGCAGCCTATTCCTGTTATTTTAGTCTGCTTCCCACTGACATTATTCCTATTGAAATAATGTAATACAATTTGAACCCTAAACTTGCACCTGACACAATTTTGAAAATAATTCCTTGAAATGATGATTAACATTTTCCTAAACATTTTTTGCACCACATAAATTCTGCATCAAATTGGATTAAAACCAATCAAAATTTAGTGACAGAACATTTTGACCATGTGATGACAAAACTCCCCAATCAAATCACCAAGAGCTAATGGCGTGACTCTAGGGATGGCAGTGTTGATCGGTCTACCACTTTAGTCCAGACTGAGATATCTTGACAATTATTGGACTAGACGCTGCCCACAGTATTTTTAAATAGATGTGCTTTTGTGCCCAGTGATGGCTGTTTCTGTGGTTGGAAAAACAATCAAGCCAATCAGAGTTTTGCAGGTGAGCTTAAGGATAATGATGTCATCTTCCCGTGCCAGAAAAATGGCGACAGAAAATGCTGCAAAAATGTCAACAAACATGAACGAGAGCTAACATGAACACAATGTCAGATTGAATAATACAAATATAGTGAACCAAAATTGCAATTCAGTCTGATCATAAGGCTGAATGTTTTGGAACTCAGCTGGAGGAAATTTGCAGATTTGTGGTTTTTATTGAACACACTAACAAAATTCTGTAAATTTAAAACTTTCACACTCTAAAACAAAAACTGGAGCCAAAGCGTGGAATCAAAACCTAAATTACCTCAAAACTCCAATGGTACAAATCTATTTGGTTTGGTCAGAGAATTGAGGAATAAACTGAGGTCATTGGAAATCTGCCTGCTGTTAGCATTTGAGCTCATCCTCCCTTCTAAGTGTTTTTTTTTTTCTTTTATTACAAGGACAGAATTTTCACTAACAGCCGAGGATGAAGCCAGAGGATATTGGACTTGAGCCCAGCATGTAAATTTATCTGCCATTTCCAAACAATTTCCATCAGGAGCCATTCAGACTGTGTAGCAGGATAATTTGACAGCAGCCCAGTAGGAAAATGGCCAGTGAGGCAGTAATGTTTGATTTATTTCATATTTTTGTCCTCTAAAGTTTGCTATAGCCTCGTACAAAGGCCACAGCTGGATATCAGAGGTGGTTATAAATAAAAGATCAGCGAGTCTGTGATAAATGGAGGGATGGATGGATGGGTTGATGGATCAGAGAGCGATCAAGTCAACAAATGAGCTGACAGATGAACAAATGAATACAGTATATGGATGAATAGTGAACTAATGAGTGATCAGATGGATAGATGGGTGGATTTGTCAGAGTGATCAAAACAACAAATAGACAACAACAAATGTACGAAAGCAACAAATGGACTGATGAATGAACAAATGAAAAAGGGATGAATGTGTGAATGAAGGAGTGTTTAGATGGACCAATGAATGGATGGCTGAACAATGCAAATATGAAATAAACTAACTGGATATATGGATAAAGGAACAAATAGATAAATGAATGAAACACCTAATAAATGAATAAATGTATGCATGAATGAATGAGTGATCAGTTGGACCAATGGGTGAATGGTTGAACATAGTAAGTTAATAAGTTAACAAACTTCCCAATGTATAAAAGAGTAACTAACTGAATGAAAGAAGGAATGGAGGAATGAATGAATGAATGAATTAGTGAATTAATAAATGGATGAATGAATGGTCAGGTGGATAACCGGATGATAGGTGGATTGTTGAATACAACAAATAAATGAAAAAAATCACCTACTGAATGAATGAATGAATGAAAAGACACACAGTCAAATTAATAAATGAAGAAAGAAACAAATGTAAATTGACACTGAATAGTTAAGAAATGGCCAAATCCACAAATAGAAAAACAGAGGAAGAAATGAATTAATGAATGAATGAATTAATCAAATCAAACAGATTAATCTTAAATACTACAAGAAAAAAATTAATCAGTAAATGAACAAACTGAGGAGTATTTGAATGAATGAATGACCACCTACATGAACATATAAATACTGGGTGAGTAAAACAAATGAAGATGTGAACTCAGTGAGGCTGACAGGATATTTTAAACAAACTCAAACTTGACCAGCAGCTATATATATATTTCACCAGTGAAAAAAACATCTGTATGAAAATTATTCCAGTACAACTGAAACACTTGGCATGAAGCAGATATGACTAGCATGTTTCCGGTCTGTGTGTGTGTGTGTGTGTGTGTGTGTGTGTGTGTGTGTGTGTGTGTGTGTGTGTGTGTGTGTCTTTGTTGAGAAGCTAGTCAGGGCCAAATCCAGTCCCCAGGACAAAAAGAAAATGATCAAAACCAAAAAGCATCAAGGTCTTTATACTCCTAAAAACCAAAAACTATTACGAGTCCTTCAGATACCACACTGGGATTCTTGCCTTCCTTCACTCTACTTTCAGTATTCTCTTCATTCACATGGCTTGACAGCAACAGCTGCCCAGTTACCCTGGGCAACCACATTTGGACCACCGTCAATCATTTTGTTCGGTTTGATCACCCCTGTTGGCAACCACTTCTGCTGATATTAGACAGATCCTCTGTATCACTCATCACTGGTGTTCATCTCTAAGCTTCTGTTAAAAATGAAAAGGAAAGACATTACGTGGAAAATATCTGTAGAATCTAGCAAATCCAGTTTGACTTTTTTTTTTATCATCAAAGTTGAAGTTAGTTCATGTCATTAATAAACATTTTGAAAATCTGAATCTCAGTAGAAATGTGTTTGTATATTCCCTACATACAGCTGTAAATTTCCTGTAAACATCCTCCCTGCACTAAGCAGAGACAGCTCAGACACTCATGCTTCTCTTCAAGCGCTTGTCTTATGCCGAAATTAGACCCAATAATTTTGTCTTTTGAGATGGTCACTGTGGCAGATTAGCCGTAAAATAGAGTTGTAAATTCTTGCAGAGACTTGGCTGAGACATGACAGACTACATGTTGGACCCCAATGAATCGTACCATTCCATCTTTCACCACTTGTGTGATCAGTGAGCAGTGGTGGAGGAAGTACTCAAATCCTTTCCTGAAGTAAAGGTAGTGATGCAGCAATATAAAAATACCCCATTACAAGTAATGGACCTGCATTGAAAATGTCACTTAAGTAAAAGTATGTAATATTAGCAAAATGTACTTAAAATACGAAAAGTAAGTAAGTAAACTTTATTTATAAAGTGCCTTTTTGGTTTTAAGCCTAGATTTCGGGACAGCCAGAGGGCATTGGTCAGTAGACCTCAGTGATCTCACCGTGGCCAGGAGACACAATAATTCGGAAATATAAAGTGGGACCAGCCCATGTAGTGCTTTACAGGTAACTAAAATCAATTCTACATTCTATGGGTAACCAATGTAGGTTGGCCAGGTTGGTGTGATGTGTGACCTACGTCATTTATTAGTTAACAGTCTAGTAGCTGCATTTTGGACCAACTGGAGCCAAGACAGAGAAGAGCAACTCACAGTTGTGAACAGTGAGTTACAATAATCAAGAAGGGAGGAGACAAAAACATGAACGTGATCTTGAAAGGATAGAATAGCCTTGATTTTTGCAATGTTTCTTAGTTGGAATAAACAGGATTGGACCGATTTCTTTATGTGCCACTCAAAGTTCATGTGTTGGTCAAAGAAATCTCCTAGGTTTTTTGAGGCTCACTTGCTGCTAAAGGACCAATACACTGTTGTATGTAGATGAGGACTTCTGTTTTGTGAGGGTTAAGTTGGAGGAAGTTATCTGACATCCAGCCCTTGATAGCTGTTAGGCAGTCTTGCAAGGTGGAGAGTTTACAACAGTCATTCAAATTGAAAGAAAAGTAAAGCTGTGTATCGTCCGCATAACAGTGATAAGAAATACAATTACGTCAACTAATCAGGAAACCTGTCTCTTTTGAAGAAAGATCCCAGAACAAGTTAAAATTATTGATAAAATCCATCTTGTGAGATCTGCATGCGGCCTGGAGCCAGGTGTGCAGGCTGAGGATAAGGCTAAAGTGATTAGTTCCGCGACAAAAGGAGGAAATAAGACCAGAGATTAAACGTACATTCCACAGTCCTTTAAAACGTTAAAAAGGGGGTTAAAATCATTTTTGGTGTGCTCTGATGGAATGTGTCCTTCAACCCTACATGCAGCACTATTCTTTTGATGGGGGTCAGGAGCGAGGGCAGTAGGTCCAGGAGTTTATCCAACATGTCGGGGACTGTGGCACCGGGGAAACAGTGTGTGATGGCATTTATGAAGCAGATATCACTGGTTATGGAATCTCAATGATTAATGTAGTGGGGGGGGAGAGAGGACGAGGAGATGATGTGTGTGAGCTGCCTAGACAGGATAGCGGACGCTCAGCTACCTCCTGAGCGTGAGCGTGATTCAGGCTGGAGGGTCTGTGCAGGCGCAGGCGGACAGGGATGAGGAGGCTCAGCCTGGGGAAGACCTCCTGAGCATTTGATGACAGCCTTGTGCAGTATCGGCTGCCGACCAGCACTGGCCACAGGTGGAGGAGACACAGCGGTGATGGGAGTTATAGGAGCCGGGATTGCAGAGGCATCGCCAGGATGGACCAGAGCCTCATCCATCAGGAGGGCGATCGGGCCTCCGGGACAACCAGACTGGAGGACCGTAAATAGGAAATATGCTTTGCTTGGGCAGCAGCTACTGAGACAAAGCTTTCGATCAGCTGATCCTTTTTCCAAAGCTCTGACTTCAGGCAGTGGAAATCCTCCCTTAACTGTGAGTACTGAGGTTTGCAGTCCACACACACAGCCATTATAGCTGAATTCAGTCCAAGAATAACTCATAAAACCACATGATCGTAAAAATGGAAGACTTGAAACAAGATAAAAGTAATCCCACGATCAGTAAAAGAATAGCGTTAAAAGGTTTTGCTAGGCAATAGTAACTCATAATTCAGTAAAGGCTGCCCCTCTGAGTATTATACTATTATACTGTATATTATACTATTGGATTATTATTGCTCCAGCATAATGTGTATGTAGCATTTTAGTGTTGTAGTTGGAACATATTGGGAACAATGCATAATCACTGGAAATTTGCATTTGCATTTGAAATGCATTGAATAGTAGTAGTAGTGTTAGGTTAGGAGTTGCTGGAATTAGAGTATCCATTCCCTGCCTTGCGGTCAGGTAATTTGCTAAAAACAATGCTAAAAATATAAATGAATTTTCTAAATTAAAGTAAATATTATGTTAATTAAGTTCATTTTAAACATTTCATTTAAATTAGAAGTTAAAAAACAAATTGCTTCAATTAAGTTGTGTGACCTTTGACCTTCAAAAGACTGCATGTTGATGTGACTTGGCTTTAGGGGTGTAACGGTTCTGAAACCGAGACCCAAACGGCAACGATTCTGTTTTTCGTGTGACCCCCCCCCAAAATATGTAGACTGGTCGTAAGAAAAGTGTTTTTTATTTATTAACTTATTTATTTAATTTTGCTTACTTGGTGAATTGTAAAGTTAATTTATGAAGTTAATCTACCTTCATAGTGTTATTTAGTGTTCTCATATTACAAACTGTAGTTGATTTAATAAAACCCAGAATTTTTTTCCCCATTTTTTTCTTATTCACAGACACCCATTTTTAAGATTCACAGTCTCCACTATACCCCCTCTCCCTAAACAATGTGCAGGGACAACCAGCTCATCAGACATGGTGAGTTATGATTAACATCACTGTCAACATAGTAGCTTTAGGACTGTGGTAGCATAGCGGTTACTGTATAGTAAAATATTCTTTCATAGCTCTTCATTACAATACCTGTCTATTATTAAAAAAGGTTTCCAAGTCATTATTTTAAATTGCTTTAAATGTTTGTATAATGCTATAACTTAGACTATTAAAAGTGTTACTTTATACATGTCACACAGTTCCATTACAACTATGAAAGGTGTAGTGATTTGTATATCTGAATTACTGAGCAGTTAAATAATTTGATATAATTCCCCACTGTGATCAATCCCCTTTCATCCAATTGGAAACTCAAAAATCTCGTTCTGTAAAAGGAAATGTAATGCCTTCATATATTCATCATAATCTGTAACATCTTTTAGCGCAATTTTGACTTTAATAAGCAAGGAAATGCATTTCTTTGATAAGCTTTAATTAATAGATGTTCAAGACTCAAAGAAAAAGAAATCCATAACATCAGACTCAGTCAACACGTGGAACAGCCTGCACTCGAATGAAACGTATGTGATTTTTTCATTTCAAAAACCAAAAGGTGGTTGTCAAATTACAGCGAGCACATCAAGCCTGTCTCTGTTTAATATTCCGCCGGCAGAATCAAACACCAACATATGTATATTTTTTAATTATTGGCGTGCATCTTCTAATGGATGCATATGGTCCATGAGAACTGAGCGGGAAAACTGCAGTGCAGATTCAAACCCAGCCATTACCAAAGTCCTCACAACACCTGGCGCCACCGCCACAGATACATATTCCTTTCAGAACAATAATCCTTAAAGTTAAAATTAATATTTATTTGTTTTATAAAGTTGGGAATAAGTGATGAAGTTAGGCATCTCTCTGGAAAACATAAAAACATAAAAAACATACAACAGCTGTTGTTTTTAGTAGTCATGAGGATGATTGACACATAAGAAGCTGTGAGTGCTCTATGTGAACTTTAAATAAATGATTATGCTAGATGATAAAACAAGCAAATCACCTGTTGGAGCTGCTACCACATATGATACATAAAAAATACAATCATATCTGCAGGTAACAATGTCTGCAACCAAGTCAAACCCTTTAAAGCTGCATTAATCAACTTTTTTTATATTAAAAGTGGATGAAAATTACAGATTAAATTTCTTGAGACGAATCTACATAAAATTATCACCAAGCAGCAGCTTGCAGCTTTACTGAGCTTTTAGCCTCTTTTAGCTCAAAATTTGGGTTTTCCAGCCTGCATACTCTGCTCTTATCAACCCTGTTTCAAGCATCAGCAGGCAACGGTTCTCAGGAAACAAGGTCTGATAAACCTACTGTACAATACCTGCCTAGCACCAAACTGCAAACAGACAGACAGACAGTTAGTGACGATAGTAGCTGGTGAAGGAAGAGGAACATTTTTTCCAGAGAGACCAAAACAGAGTTAACAGGAGAGTGAATATTGAACTTACATTCATTAAGTGGAGGCAAGCATGACTCTAATAATGTTGCTCTGTGTCTGCTGGATGTGGAAGTAAGCTAATGTTTGCTGTCACGTCTGCCATCTTTATAAGATAGTAATATGTTAATGTGTCCGCACCTTAGCCGCTGCACCCGAGTAGCCAAAAAACAATCAAACAACAAGCAATGCAGCTTTAAACAAGACAGCATATGACCCCTACTGTTCAGTTTATAAGACACTAACAGGGCATTTTTTCCATATAAAAACATAAATGGAACAGTGATCACACAGTGCTGTAGCCTTCAATAACAGCAATCAGAGCTTCACTCTGCTCTGTCTGACATTCTCCACTTTCAGTGAGACACTACAATAGCAAAAAGCATAACTTATTAGCCACATGCTAAATGCTCCTCTATACATGTTTAACAAAGCAGCACTTTAGAACACTTTATGTCTGTCCTTGGTACTTCCTATTGGTTTAGACCCAGATATTTACAGGATGTGAGCGTTCCTGCCTTGCTCAAGTTCAGCAGGCTGTGTGCTTGGCCACATGAACCCATTTCCTGCTGTCCGCTTCTACACAACTATTCACAGTCATTAAAGTCCAGGGCCAGGGACGAAGAGTCAAGTGCTTAAATCCCTCGTCTCCGGGACTGAACATCCTCTACCACTGACCTCAGAGCAAACCCAGCCAAAGTTTTCTCTCCTCTGTCGCCCTCGGTACATTCACTGCTTCAACACAAAGAAAGCACTAAAGCTGAGTGACATGCCCACTCTGCTTTAACTAAAAAAAGGCATTTAAAGTGAGACTGACCTGGTGGCAGTGTGGGTTGGACTCTCTGCCGTACGAGTACGAACTCCTCTCTGTTTTACCTGCAGGAGGAAGAAAGAGAAAAGAGAGGGGGCAGTTAGCAGAGGGAATATTTATGAACAGAAAACAATGAACAAGACAACACAATACAGTATGATTACTCATTCATACATTAATTCATTCTTCACCAACTTAAATTTAACTTCTGAAGCTGTCTTTGGAAAATTGGGCTTCTTAAAATCTGCTACATGAGCAATTATTTACTTCATCCATTCATTCTCTCACTTAGTCACCTCTTTAAATACCTTAAAATGTATGAGATGGTAAAATTAGTTTGATTATTGATTCCTAAATTGACCAACTGGACACGTTTGCTCACTCACTTAACACTCAGTGATGTGTATATAGGATGCACCATTTGTATTATGGATTTTGACTTTACCCAATAGGGACACACACCTATGCCATCTAATGCAATCCAATACAACAGCTCTGCCATTATACATTTTCAGTTTTTGTAGACATTGTCAGAAAGGTGATAATTTTACTTTATGTTTACTATTGAGGTCGTAGTGGGTTGTGATGGTGTACTGGAGTGCATTATATTGAAAAGTAATGGTAAATGGTAAATGGACTGTACTTGTATAGCGCCTTTCTAGTCATCCGACTACTCAAAGCGCTTTTAACACTACGAGTCAATTCACCCATTCACACCCATTCATACGCTGAATGGGTACAGGGGCTACCATACAAGGTCCCAACCTGCCCATCAGAGAGAAGCTAACCATTCACACACACTCATACACTGATGGCACAGCCATCAGGAGCAATTTGGGGTTCAGTATCTTGCCCAAGGATACTTCGACATGCAGACTAGAGGAGTCGGGAATCAAACTGCCAATCTTCCGATTAGTAGACGACCCGCTCTACCTCCTGAGCCACAGCCGCCCTAGTGCTCCTAATATTTTGTCCACCCCACTAACATATATGAGAGGGGCAAAATATTTCCCTGGAACATCAAAAGTATATTTCGTACATAGGGTTATTCATTTGCAATTTGTTTTGGAAACACAGTGAAAGATGTTCAGTAGAAAACAGCCAAAGCCAGTTTTCCTGATCAGAGTCTACACAGTGCGTATGTTATGTATGTTTTCTGCTTGCGGACTCCCAGTAGTCTACTTTGAATGTAACTACAACAAAACAGACATCTGCTGTGCCTGCAATGCATAGATCCATATACAGGGGAAAAAAACTCTTTATGCTACAAAATCCAGCTTTGAAAACCAAAATAGCGCTTTCATTCTCCACATCCTTTTAGGTGTATTTAGATTTTAGATTTAATCTTTTTGCTTGTACAGACAAAACAAACCAAATATGAGACAAGATCTATAGTCTTCAGGTGACATTTAGGAACATCTACAAGAAAAGAAACAAAATCCTTCTCAGCTGACTGTTGATGTTATAAAACCATTGAGTTTGATGTTTTAGAGCAGAGCATCATCCTATGGATTCAACCTGAATTAGACATTGATTCAAATCACCCCCAGTGATCTAGAGGAAAAAAATCTATTCAACTCAATACAATACAACTTTATTTATCGTTGTAAGGGCAACTGATCAGCAGAAATTTTAATAAACTATATGTAAAATTGGTTAAAAAAAATTATATATATATATATCTAAGAAAAAAAGACAAAATTCAAGAAGAAACTACACTACCCGTTCTGAAGGTTTGCCATACAGTCCTTGGCATTGTTCTGCTGTAGTAATTTACAGATGCCCTACCAACTGCTCGAACATTGTAGCAAAGATGTAGCAACCATGTATGAACACAACAGCAACTACCTGGAACACCCTATCAGATAGGTCAGAGCACCGTGTTTAACTATATATCTTTAAACGTTACAGTTACGGCTGGAAATGACAACAGAAATAAATAAGTTTGCTGATTTCACATATCTCCACAATTCAAATCAACTGCCAGTCGTCTACCCGGAAGTGACTGTTGATGTTAGTGCGACGTCACAGTGATTCGGTCTATACCCTGGTGGGTATCTTATAAAACCCCACCAACCGCCCCAAACATCATAGCAACCACCTACTAGCAACCTAGTGTAGGAGTGAGAGATATGGATTAAATCCATACCTCCCACTCAATTTTATTATTGCAATATTGATATATAACATCAAATATGGTAGTATTTTCTGGAAAATCAATTGAAAACTTTTTGATAAAATTATTTTATAATAATAATAATATTTGGAGGGTAATCCAGTTAAGTAAAAGACAAACTAAGGTACTTCATCACATCAATGCAAAAATAACATAATGCAATACTGTCATAGATGAGTGACGCTCAATGATTTGCAACATTGCCCATGATGGCCAATCTCATAGCAGCCAACCCTAACCTAGTGACACCCTAGAAACCTTATTAAACACTTAAGAAGGCGTCTTACACCCTTGCAGCCACACAGAAACCATCTAGCAGTGCCCTGAGGCCAAATTATACTTCTTGTAGATCCAGCTGTATTTTTGGCATGCATCCTGAAACTGCAGGTTGTGACATTTTGCTTTTTGTTTTTGTATGTGCACCTGCAGCATTTGTGGTGAATTTTACATTCTTCATATAATTATCTCCATACAGAAAATTAATTGTGGTCATCACATGACCCTGACCACTGTTAATGTTTGGAGATGGTGCGTAGAAATTCAAACTCTCTGCTCAGACCCTCGAACAGTGCATACCACAGATACTGTTGTAGCATAAAATAAGCTTCAGCCTCTAACCTATCAGTGCCCCAAGATGTGATTTTTAATGTTGCTTTTATGGTGCAAGAACTAAAGATGCTCTCTTGACACTTTTCTTTTATTTTACACCTTTTGGTCATTTTTACCATATATGTGAACTATGATTTTGCATCAGGTTGTATCATTTTTGAAGTTCTTTACAGTGTGCAGGTTCCTTAAGCCTTAACCTACATCTGACGCACATTTTGTGGATGTGAGAAAAAAGGCTCACCTCACTTCCCCAACTCTTTATGGAACATCTTGGGTCAGACGTGTGTTTGAATGAAACACCAGAGCTCTTTAAATGCGGGCCAAGGATTGATCAGTACATGACAGGGAGGTGAAGCCACTTTGGCAGGTAACCGACCATCATTTTAATACACAAACCGAGCGTGAGCGGCTGGGAAAAAGGTGTCTGATGAATTTCGAAAATGCACCGACCGCCGCGGCTGTGTAGACAACAAAGCTAATTTCCTCTCCAGCTTCTGAACAGGCTTTCCTCTTCTCTGAGCTGCGGGACCACTTTCGAGCCTATTTTTACCACACAGACCTTCTTTTTGGATAAAACCTTAAATCTTCAGCCAGTCTAAATATCAAACCACGGTTAGTGTGTAATTACATTCTGCGGTCGGTGCAGCCGTATGAGATGAAATGGAGGGGTTTTATAGTGAGCGTGTGTGGAGGAAAATAAAGCGTGTACGTGGTGAAGGGTTTGAATCAGGCGTGTATAGACCAGCGCTGAATACACGCCAACGTGGTAGTCGATGCAGAAGAGGTTGATAATTACAGGCGTACAGAATGGGAATGTGGTCGACTATGTGTGTGTGTGTGTGTGTGTGTATGTTTTTGTGTGTGACCGATACAGCGGCCTCGGCTTCAGCTAGACTGATGCCAGCTGGACCGGTTTGGCATGTATACAAAGACTCCCACACACACACACCACAGCATACAACACACAACACACAACACACAACACACAAACACACACACACACACACACACACACACACAAAGTACTGGAAATCACTGGCACAGATGCACACACTAACACGCACGCGCACACACACACACGTGTAAATGTGTACAGTATACATATATATAGCCTCATATAGACACACAAACACATATGTAAATGTACTTTTGCATGGTACCGAAATAAGTGTATATCCATACACAGAAGCACATGCATTTAAAAATACCAATTCAGGACCACACACACACACACACACACACACACACACACAAATCAACTTAAATTTGACATTTCACACACCTCAAAATACCAGATCTCGCAATTAATCCATAAAATCTTTTAACCATTGCACAATTAAGATGCACAATTTGTACTTGGAATTCTACATATACATTAAGTGTTAGAAAAAAACATATTCAATATGAATGATTCTATAATTCTCAGTATCAAAAGGTTGTACTGTAAAGAAAAAATAATTGTTTTATATCTAACAGAAGTTCTACAGATATTTTAAAGGATTCATCAATAAAAATAAATATGAGAAAAAACATGCAGTGTATTCAATTATTTTTAGTTTTTCCTCTCACAGACCCAAATATCATATCAATTAAATTTTACTTTAAATACTGTGTATGAAAAATTGGACTATATAAAATCAGTGGTATAACCAGTTAACTTCATTCATTCATTCTTTCCAACATACAACACACTATTCAGTATTCAGTGTCAAACTAACTACTTACATTTAATTTTAAACCACTATCAATGGCAAACTTTAACTGTATTCATTCTCTCACTCATTCAGTTACATCTTTGAAAAACTCCTTAAAAGTTCTTTAATCCCTTAAATAACTTTTTTTCTTGTGAGAAGGTAAAATAAACCGATAAGCCTGAGCACAGGACAAAAATAAAGGATAACAGATAAAATCAATCAATAAATGAATATAAATCAGTAAAAATTCTGGCCTTCGCCCTGACAGGACAAGGAATTTGGATCAAGCTTTTTGCATCTGTAAGACATCTCTCCTCTTCAGTACTGACAAAAGAACTTTATTATAGCCATCAGATGCACAGCACTGAATCCACTCTTCACATTACTTCTGTCTGGTTGCAGATACAAGACCTTATAATGGAAGAGGGGGGCCGGCTTTGGCAGGAGTTTTGTCCCTTCTGCCACAGCAGCCCTGAATAAAATACCCCGTTGAGCACCGTATGTATGTATAGATACAAATATCTGTATGCGAATGTGTGTACATGTGTATGTATGTGCGGATATGTGAATGTTTATGTGTACAAAGGTATGTATATTGTGTGTAATTGTACATTTTTAACATGAGACACTAACGTAACACAAACACACCGGTGGAGCTGATGAATAGGTAAGGTTACATGCTTTGAAGGCCAATAATGTCATTTCTACATATTCCCTTAAAAAAAAAAAAAATCCCTATTGGCAGCAACCACAGCAGCTGCTGCAAACAAAAGAAAAGAAAAAAAAAAACAATAACCTACATGTATAACAGTCTCTACTCTCCATATAAATTATAAAATATACACCCAAAAAATACACAAGACACATTTAGACAATATTCATATTTTGCATTCTGCAAATATTTTACTATTTTATATTTAATTGAATAATTGGGCATATTGACGTCACATTTATAGCCTTTCATCAATTACCCAATTCACAGACGATGTGTGATGTGTCATTACAGTTCATCTATATATACAGGTGTGCTCAGACTGCAGTGTATGTCTATTCTTTTTGTCTTTTAGTGCAGATAATTGTTAATAAGCACCTGCAAACAATTTATGAATGTGAATGTGTGTGTGTGTGTGTGTGTGTGTGTGTGAGTGTGTGTGTGTGTGTGAGATCACATTTTATGGTTGGAAAGAAACAAGACAAAAGAGTTGAAATGTGGCTGGTTGGAAATTGAATGTATACACTAATATCAATACATAATCTTGCTGTATAATTGTGATACAATTCACATACAGAATTATTATGAAGGATTGTTGACAACTTAAATTTCCACCAAAATGAACCAGATTTAAATGCTTGAGAACCTACAATGCTTTTGCAAATTGAAAGATTTCTTTCAATTAAAAATCATGGAAAGAAATAAACCATGTCACTAAATGCTGTTTATCGTGGGATTTGGATTATGTTGGTCGTAATTCTCTTCATTACATATGAGTGAAGATAACAATGACCCCAATACATAACCTACTAGATTCTGAATTGAGGATCTAACAACTGTACAACCACAGGTCTTTACTTTTGTCCGAACACAGCGACCTTTTCACCTCCACTAGCTCATGTATTGCACACACAAACAAAAATCCCTGGTGTTTTAATTTAGACATTTAAGACAGAGCAGCATTAAAAAAAAAACCTGTCACAGTACGCAGTGAATGGACACACACACACACACACACACACACACACACACACACACACACACACACACACACACACACACACACACACACACACACACAGAAACCAACAGGGAAGCATCCCATTTCACTGTCTTGAACCACAGAGTACATTACTTGATAAAAAGATGAGCAGATGAGCACAAAATATGTCTTAGTAAAAAGCATTACATCCTTTTATTTTTATTATTTCTTTACAAGAGGCTTTTGACAAATAATGGGTATTAAATTATCTCAATTATGCCACATAATCATTTTTTTTCCACAGAAGGTCCTTCATCTGTGGAAAAAAAAATCGATTTTAGAGATTAAGAAAATAGGAAAACACATACTAATAAATAAAAAACTAATAAAAGTATAAAATCTGACAATCACAGATGTAATGTATTTCTTATTTCTTAAATAAAAAAAACAGTTACCATCATTTAGCTTTTTCTCTTTCAAATTTCTTGTAAAAATGATATAAATCCAGTGAAGTAAGGCTGATACTAATGTATTTGGTCTTTTACTAAATAGTTCTGTTTTCAATTAAGATCAGATAACCCACTTTATTATGTTCTCAGACCAATATTATCATCCATTTAACAAAAAAGAGAAACACTAAACAAAGTGAAGAAAATCACACAGGAGGCAGTGAAAACCCCTCAATAACTGCAGAGCTCATCCAGAAAAATCTAATATTTACAATTACAAAATACATTTAGCAGTGCAGCTGACAAATGACAATACTGCAGCAGTGTTTTTTTTAAATTCCTATGTCAGTTTTATACACAATGTTCTCTGATGCTATCAGACTACTTTGGACTGAATCCCAGCAGAACCTCATCTCTTCTCTCCTCTCTGCTCTTCAAAAGAAAAGAACTTCAAGAAACCTTTCTGGGTTCCTTCAGATTGTGCCGAATCTCATTTCCAGAAAAGCTTACTAAATGGGAAAGCACTTCAAGGAACCTCGTCAACCCCAGGGGGCTCTTTGACAAACCCCCTTTTTTTAAAAGGTACACCTAGGATGATCATATCAGGACATTTAAACATCAGAGAGGATACCTTCAAGAACCTTCTCCTATAGAAAAACTGAGATTTTAACCATTAACAGCAAAGATGTCAGCAGGTACTCCTCAAAACTCAGGGCATTCATCCAAAATCCTACTTAAAGGTGTTCTCAAACCATGACAGTCCTTCCAGGATCCTTGGACATTTGCATTCTTATAAAACCGCTTTCATGAATGGTTCTCAAACCACAACAATGCTTCAAGGAACACTGAAAACAAAGGTGTTCTTCACCCTTGGAAGACACTTTTGTAATCATTTCTTGAACCTTGACAATTTCTAGAAACCACAAACAATCCTCAAAAGAACAAAGAACATTATTTGTTCGAGAGCTCAGCTGTGCCTCTGCCAATGCCTCTGTGCAACTGCTCCATGAAAGATTAATGAACCCTGTTGTTCCTTCAAGGAACCTTGTCAACCTCAGAAGAGTCATGACAAACTTATTTTCAAAAACGTTGACTTGATCTGACAATACTAGGAACTCATATCAGGTGTTAGAAAATTCAAACACACAAACAGGGGCTCTGAAACTCGAGATGTTAGTTAACCACACATAAAAACTTCTCAAACCCTGATGCTAATTCTAGGAACCTTTGACAATTCTGAGTTCTTAGAAAAAAACAACACAAGTGCTTCCAAGGACATTCACAATATGCGGGTTCTTCATCCTTGGAAACCAAAATGGATGTTCCTCAGACTTTCGTGGATTGTTGAGGAACTTGGTCACGTGACTGCCATCCTCTAAGATATGGGCTCTGAATGCTCTGAACATTCTTAGAAAACCCTTTTTAAAAGGGTTCTGAAACCAGTATGGTGCTTCCAGGAATCTCTAATGATTTTGAGAGTTCTTAGAAAGACAACAGGGGATCTCAAACCACCCAAAGCTCACTGAAAATCATCTTTGTAATTGTTTCCTGAACACTGGCAGTTTCTAGAAACCTCAAGCAAATATTCTTCAGTCTTTCAAGTTTCTTGCCTGGCTGTGTGTCTGCTAATGTCTAACATTAACACGGTTGCTCATCCTTGACGTGTCCTTTGTGCAACTGTTTTTTTTTAAGGGCCAATGATTTTTGAAGGTTGTGAGGCAAATGCATTTAAAGCAAATGGAAAGATGCAACTAGACATGAATTTGGTCTAGGTGGTGAAATGTGAACAGCTCTAGAATTTGCTTTGCGAAACACTGCCCAAACCCACCTTGACAGTTTGTACAATGGAAATCAATGCTGAAATGACTATTGGATTAACCAATTTGTTGATCAATGACAATATTAAAAATCTATTCATAGCTTAAGTCCCTTTTCAAGGAACAATTCCAAAAATGTGCTCATTACAGCTTCATGATTTCCTCCATTTAATATCTTCAAAAACTGAAAGATGAAAATAACTGCTGGTAACAGCCCACATGCAACCACATAACCATGACGTAATAGGTTTGAATCAGACACATGATCATTCAGCTCTGTCTGTTTCTAAATCATCCCTTTTTATCTCCACTATCAGCTGTCACATTAAGGCAAAAGAAAGCCTCAAAATAATCCAAACACAAACACTGGACTGTCTCAAATCTCAAAAGAACTCCTTAAATGAAGGTTTTCAAACTCGACTCTACTTCCGCTAACCTCTACATTTTTCGGAGGAACCCTGCGGTGACATTTTTTTTCTCCTGGCGACAGACCCAAACAAACTCATTGGCTGTGAGGAGGACCCCCAGACGAACCGCCGCTCGTTAGAGTGTGCTGGCTGCAGAGGTACAAAAGGTGGAGGAGGGGAGGTCAGCCCACTCTGCTGTATAAAGCCCATAGAGAAGTCGGTGAGCCAGGAGGACCAAATCCCTGCTAATCCACAACGCCGAGAGACAGGGAGGAAACACAAATCAGCTCCATTACAAGCTGAGAGCTAACAGGAACTGGGATGCTCTGCAGACTATTAGCTACTATCACACGAGCTCTTAACAAGCCCTTAACTAAACTAACTCTTATTAATGCCATCATAATGTATATCAATATCAAAATTTGAACCTATTGCAAATCTTGATCGGAAATGATCCGGCAGATTAGACAGTATATCATCATCAGATGCAGTTCATTTTCAAACACTTGTAATGAATTGATATTTAAACCTAGTCTGGGTTTCAGGAACAAATATAAATTAATATGTCGACAAAAAAGGGCCAGAATTTCCATTCCAGTGTGATCATCAGTTCAATCATTACTCACAATGTGAATGTATGTGAACTCTCAAAATGGGTGGCATTCCCCTTTAATACTCTATCAATCACTAAAAATGACTTTGTCTCTTATCAGCTAAAATTCCTGAACTAAAACCAGATGTTTGACCTTGAGTTAAGATGAGAATCTATTATATGTGAAACACCATTTAAAAAAACAAAAAAAAAACAAACATATATAGGAACATGTGAAGTGTAACATGTAACTTGTGAAATAATTGATTTTATATAAAACATCATACTATTTTAACATTTAACATGTGAAACTCTCATCTCAAAAGTGATGAAAATGTTATAAAAACATACATTGTTTTCTGACATTTCACATGTGAAATGTATTTAATTATTTTAAAATATAAGAGTTTTAAGATATATGATGTGGAGTTTTTTGTATACATTAAAAAATGATCAAAATACAGAATCAGTTTGTTAGACCTGTTTTGATCTCCTTTTTCCACATAAACCTGAACCCTGGTCTAATATCCAAATGAGAGTTATATTATAATTAACCCTTACTCTACTCAACTTATTTTTGTCCTTGTGAAGACATTTAATTCTTATTTAGTGTGAAAATTCAACAAAGAACCACACTCACTTCTTCCTGTCTGTTTTTCCTCCTGTATTCGACCCTGACTTTCCACACACGGAACAAACACAAAAACACCTTGAGTTCAGGCGACTTACAAGCTACAGAAATCTCTCTGCCTTTCTCTGTATTTGGATGAAGGCCAGCCTCAGAAACCAAAAAGCCTGTCTGTCTCATCAGCGCCTCAGTCTTCACAAAGGGACCAGTTCTCACTCTCTTTAACTTCACCACCAGTTTTTTTTTTTTTTAAAGGTCATTATCATCGATTCACTGTTTTCCTCTGTGTTTTTAAGCAGCAGGTTCATTGAAAAGTGTTTCACAGAACAAGGCCGACACAACACACAACACGATACGAACCGGAGAGAGAAAACACTCTACATGATCCAAAACCAGAGACACACTTACTGCGTGTGTGTGTGTATAAATAGTGGATTTTGTTGGACTCGCCCACACAGCAGAAGCCCACAAACCAACATCGCTTTATATTCTGGTCATGTCTGCCTCCTCGAAGGCCAAACAACTCTCAGACCTGTAGTGTTGTAGTATTTTTATTTTTTATTTTTTTTGTCTTGGCATTGTTGCTACATGACAGTTTTATTGCTGTTTGCTTTCTTTTATTTTTAGCATCCTTGATTTTCTGTCTAACTTTAGTGATTCAGTATTCTACATGAAGGCGGGGGACTTACAGCAGATACCTAAAGTTTTGGTATTGTACCTGAAGGTCACCATCCAAAAAACACTCAATCCTACAGACTTCTAATAATGCAACTGACTTTTAGATCGTCTGACCGTTAGACCGTCTCTGGCAGGGAAACACCCATATCTGTCAGCAGCTGAGGGCAGGCGTATAAAACCAGCCAGAGACCAGCGTTCACCTCCTCTGTCCCATGTTTTGTTAGATTTATGCTACTAAATCACTTCAGGAAAGATGGTGGTTTTGGTTAAATACAAAAAAGTAAACAGGGAGGTAAGAATCTCTCTTTCCATCCAGTGAGAGACACAGTATTGTGATATGTTGAGAATCAATCACACACAAAACGATCAATATACAAGGCAATAGTATAAAGGAGAGCTGACTATTTTCTTCTTCATCAATTAGCTCCTCCATGTTAATATTAATCTTAATTAGTTTAATAAAGTTTTATTAACTGCAGCAACAACTAAGCGATTACATCAGTAGTAGTGAACAGCAGTAACTGCAACCTTAGCAGTCAACACAGAGAGCCACAGATTAGTTCATCTGTCAATAGTTTCGATCAGCTGTTCAGATTAGTTGTCAGTGGGGAAGTGAAGAGAAGAGGAAAGGAAACAAAGACACAAGAGATGAGTGAGCAGGATAATAGAGGGAACAAAAGAGAGGAAAGAGAACAGAGGTTAAAAAAGAGAGAATTAACAGAATAAAGGAGAATGAAGAAAGAGGACAAGACAGAAGAAACAAAATAGAGGATATGTTTAGATCTGACAAAAAATATAACACCACTGCATTATTGTATTACTACATTTTACTTATAGGAGGGCAAATTCACCAGGTAATCCTGATCATCAGTGTGTGTGTGTGTGTGTGTGTGTGGTTGTCCATCTCTTAATACTGACAGGCCATCAAATCCCAACTGCAACAAAATCAACAAAACTAAATCCCCTTTTGATGTTGATGATGATAAAAAACGATTAATTTCATCCATCACTTTGGTATTTATCACTTCATCCTGACTGTTTTTTCCCCTCTTATTTAATTTATTTATTCTAATTTCTGGTTTTATTATTCTGATTCACCAAAATGTAGTTAAGAGTCAGTGTCAGAACTGGCACTGACTCTTACTAAGACTGTAGTAAGACTGTTCCTTTTCAACAATTTAGCATCTATCTTTTCATCCAGGCATCTTATTTAATTTCTTCAATTCTATTTATTCATTTTTTGTATTTTGTTGCTTTTTATTCAGATTCCCCAACATGAAAAAAAGATGTAGTTGTTCTAAGAGTCATTGACAAGGTCCAGACTCTTTTTTTCCAATGGATTTCATCCATCACTGACATATATTATTTTTTTGGTTCGTTTATTTTTGGTTTAGTTATTTTTTGTTCGATGAAGAGGAAACGATACAGGGATGGAGTTTCTCTTTCCCTCAATCAAGTTATTTTTATTTTTCATTTTGTATTCATTTTGTATTTTTTTCATTTTGTTTTCAATTTAGGTTAATCGAGAAAAGAAAACAAAGGTAGAGTTACTCTACGACTTTCTCTTTGCTTCAATCGATTTTGTCCATCACGTGTGATATCTTTCACTTATTAGTTTCAGGTCTGATTCATCAGGAGGAAGAAAGAGAAGCAGTAAGATGGAGTTGTTCTAGGAGTCGATGTCGACGTCTAGACTCTTTCTTTCAGAGGCTGAGAGACACATCGAGTCTTTCTCTGCGTGAAAAGAAACACTCAGAAGACGTGATCTCCTCTGACATCCATATAATGAGTCCATTTTAATAAACTATGTGACTAATAGTGCGATTTGACGAGGATGGCGAGATGACGGGAGGAAAGAAAGAGGAGAGAAGAGAAAGAGAGATGGGGGGGGGAGAAGATGGATAGAAGAAGGGTTAAACACCCTCTTCCTGCACGCTGTGTGTATGTGTGTGTGTTAGTGTGCGTGTATGTGTGTGTGTGATGGGGGGAGGGTTGGACTGTGCAGACATGAATCATTCTGAGCGATTCAAGCGTTTCCATGACACCGCCGGGCACCGGTCCAGAAGTTTCTTCAAAGTCTGAAAGGTACCGGCACACACAAACACATTTGCACACACACACGTATTACACACAGCATCACACACTCTAATAGACACTCTGAAACATTTCTGCCAGCGCTGAATTTGAAATAATCTATATATTTATTCATGGCGTTGTCTTCCCGTGTAAAGCGTAACATTTTTTTTGGGATCAACATTAATTTAACAGACGATGGTCGATGAGTAACCGTCGTCTAACAGACAACACCCCCCACCCCCCAACCCCCCCCACTTCAATCCCAGCAGGCATTTATTTCTTGGCACCGGAGCGAGTGAATACATCAAACAACAGATGAACGTATACGAGCGACGAGGACGACTCGAGAGACGCAGCATCCAGCTCACATCTGTCAGCTTCTACCTTCAGCCATATCAGACCAGATCAGACTGCTGATTGGACCACAACTCTGATTCTTATCTTCTATTTATTTTTAAATCTTATTTTGTTTGTGTGCTTGTTCATTTGTACATCTGAGAGCTTCATAGAATCATAGTAACTTTAAATTCTTCTTTAATTGAATTTAAGCATTCTTCTTGTGAAATGTTAGCTATTTTCTGTATCAGAACCAGTGTCTTTGGTTGGTTCCTCCAAATATGAGACAAAGTTTCTCCAATTTTCTGCAATAAAAGAGTATTTAGGTTTTAATATCCACTTTGTGCTGAACACACACCTGTTATCTTGTGTTTATCTTTTTGTGTTAATTTTGTAAATGGAGCACTTAAGTTACCTGAAATCACCATTAGCCTTTAGGCTTAACTGGGCAGGCCAAAACATATGTAGTGATTTCCTACATTTCCCTACATTTTTTAGGACATTTGGTCTGAAAAATAAATGAATACAGTGTTAAGTCAGCATATTGTGTGCAGACAGTTGGATAAAGCTAACAAAATGATTTTAAAAAACAGTGGAAAGTGTTGCTGATTACCTGATTACTTTCTACCAATATCAACTGAAGACATTTTTTTCCTGCTATTAAAGTATTAAAGTTATAAATTGAAGACAGATGTTGTTGATTTTTGTGTACAATACACACCCAGCGTCCAGCCCACACAGGTTTAAAACACAACAAAAAAAACCCAGACTTGTCATAAAAGAATCAAAATTACGACACAAACTCTGAACAAGATGAACAAAATAGTTTGTTTCTTCTCTCAGAATACAAAAACAACATCTGCCATAAAAAACGCACCCCCCCCCCCCAAAAAAAAAAACAATTGACTAGTGTTTTAGACTCCAGCCAGAGAATACCTGCAGAAACATGTTACTGATCTGATGAAATCATCATTTACTGAAACAGAAAATTAAGTTTGTTTAAAACTTTCTCTTCTTGGTGAACCATTAAACCTTAATGGCTCTGTAGTTAGTCCTCGCTCAGCCATTCAGTACTCCCCACGTAATGCTCTCAATAGTTTACTCCATTTACTCAAAACTGAGAAGTACAGTGAGATTTCTCTTATGAATCATCACTTTGCACCTCAAAATGTCAAAAGTAGCATATGTGCCGTGAACACTGCTTTTTTGTTCCATTGTAGGACTTTTTTAAGCCACTGTAAAGTGCGTAATTCACACTAAGAATTTGTGGGAGTAGATATATTGCACTATAGGTAACAAGTAGGAAGTGATTTTGGACACAGAAACATCCTCTTGATTTTTTAAATGTGCTGTTGAGTGATACTATTGTCCCACAATGCAATGCACAAAGGAAGTGGATGAGATACTTACAGCTGCAACACAATTAAAAAAATAAAATGCTGATGGAAGTGAAACAGCTCCGGGATGATCTCAGGAATGAAATCTTTGGAAAAACATTTAGCTTTAAACATCTGTAAGTTTAATCAACAATTTGTCTGCACATGTAGTACATTATTACTAATTAGTAAAGCCAGTGCATTGGTTTCTTGTATACTATAACAATAATTATATAATACACACTGTATACTATTGTACAATATACAGTATTGCACTGTGACACAATGACAGACAGAGAGATTCTCTGTTGAAAGTTTTTAGGGACTAAAGGGTGTTTGGTGACAATCAATCTTTGAGAGAATCTAAAAGGTTTTGAAAGCATTTTTGAGCTAAGGAGGTAATTCACCTAATCCATGATGGAGTAGGCTTCTACTGTATCTGATAACATCAAAAAACTGTACTGAGAAATTGTGTGTATATTGTTTCAAGAAGACGTTATATTTGCATGCATGTATCAGAAAGAGTTGGTGTGTTTCGTGTGGCTGTGAGGCTGCAGACAGATTAAAATTCAGCAGCAGCCATGACACTTGTTCCCTGTTCATGTGAATGAGACCCAAAGAACGGTCCCCCCCTCCCTCGTTACCAAACAGCCTTCATTATCCAACACCCCCGCCCCCCCCCCCCCCCACCCCCCCATCCCAACACACACACACACACACACACAGTCACCCCTCCTCCACCCTGGATTTAATAGACAAACAACACAAACAACAACGAGGCGACAAACAGGGCGACACCACCAAACCCTCCAAACAGCAGGACTTCAACAGGAGAACTAAATTTCAAATTAATATTCCAAAGCAGCGTGGTGTGTTTGTGGCACTGCAAAAAAAAAAAAAAAAAAAAGAAAAAATAATCATCTTGTTCAGGGGTGTCTTTGATCTATAAAGAAGAAAGTAAATTTCTTCCTTTGATTTGAGGGATTTTATTTGACTTCAATTTTTAACATTTTCTTTCACGAAGCTTCGGTATCGTGAAGAAAAACGTCGCTGATTTGCAGCAAAGAGTGTGTATGTGGCGCGAGTGTGTGTCTTTCTGTGTGTGTTGGTCTCAGACAAAACAGGGCTGCTGAAATGCGGCAGGCACTGCAGATTTTTGTTGGCTGGCTGACAGCGCCGTGCTGGTGCCAAGCCCCGACGGCGGAAACGACTAAAAGACGCATAAGGCTGGCATTAGAGCCCCAAATCTTCTCTCCCCCTCCATCCCTCCTTCTCTTTTCTCCTCTTTTCTCGCTCTGTGGCACGGCGTTTACTTTGGTCGGGGTCTGACTCGATTTGGCAACGTTCACACCCGTCCGTGAATTTATCAATCTGTCTTTATTTCGCTGTGATCTGATGGGGGGGGGGGGGGGGAGTAGAAAACATGGCACCTGAAACATGGCAGGAGGTTTAGGTAGACTGCCGCGTTGACGTGGTTTTCTTTTCTTTTTTTTCTTTTTTGGATATCACCTTGTTTCGTGCTTCGGGTTTAACCCCCCCAGTCCTCCTTTCATAACTGTCGCCGAATGAGAATTTTGAAGGATTTGATTCTTTCCAGGGTTTATATTTTCCCCACCATATCTGCTGCCTTTGTCTTGAGGATTTCGGGCAGCACTTCCACAAAAACCTCGGACACAATAGCATCTGGAGTTACATCCACGAGGCTCTGAGCCCATGTTTCTCCTAAAACCTAAAACAAATGACGAAAACAACATACTCCAATTATGCTCCCAAGACAATAAAACACAGCAAAAAGAAAAGGAAAAAAATCTCCTGTAAAACATTCAGGATTACCTAAAACTAAAAGCCTGATTCTGTGTTTGGAGTCCATTATTGATGGAACAATATTTAGCTGCAGAGTAAACAAAGGCAGGATGCTCCAGTCGTAGCTGTAAATTGTGTTTGGGTATTGTTCGGCAGACAGATGACGACTGCTAATGTTGAATTAAAAAGGTTCTTAGAGGTGGATTTAACACGTTTCCTCTTGTCTTCGGGGTTGAGACGGAAGGCAAACGATGCAGGGAGACAAAGGGAGAGGTAGCGACAAGAGAAACGGTGTGAAATTCTGAATTAGCAGCACAATATGGAAGTATTAAAGTGCAGCACAATGACACAGTGTTGCTCACCGACACTGTCTGACTAAATAAAGACGCAACGTTCAGGCTCGCAAGCTTTTCACGTGTCAAACAGGAACAGGCCCAGAAACAAACTGAATGTTTAACACCAGCACGGCTAAGCTTTATGAAATAAAAATAGATGTGCATGTTTCCTGACCCCTTTTCTGCAGGGAAACACTTTCCATGTTCAGAATATCTCACTCTTATATTAACCACTAAAATATTATGAAATACCACCTATGTTCAAGTGAATTACAGAAATAGTTTTCTTTTTTCTTGATTCTCACTCACTTTATTTATAGTCTCTTACAGCAGAGATACTACATGCCATATACTGTTATTTTCAAGATAAGTTGGGCCACTTAGAAATACACTCAATTTTACACTCAACCACAAATGTTCTAAAACAGTTTTTAAAGAAAAAAGGGAGGTTTTCAACGTATTTGTGTATGAATAGATAGAGGAGAGTGTTGCTGCTCCTGTCGTTGTTTTTTTTACATCTATTTGGGCTAATGGCGTACGACATTTTGAAACTACACTTCCCATAATTCTTTGGGAGAAGCATGCAGGAGGTATTGCTGTGTGTGGGCTGCACCTTGAGCCTGTATTTATTTACGATTTTGCCAGTTTTGCACCATGAAAAGTGCCAATTTTCACATCATGCCGAATCAGCTATTAGCAGTTTCTGTTTGCTCTGTGACGATGGACGTGCAGATCACTGGATTAGTTTTGATATTGAAGAACACTCGATGGACATGTGAGATTTTGATATTCCTTGCAAGTCTAAGTCACGCTGGATCTCAGAGTATTTGTATGAGTTATGACTCTGGGAAGAATTAATATGATTTCTGACGCAAATGGTGTCAACTGGGTTCATTTAAGCCTGAAACTTGAACTTGATGAATATTAAACTGGTTTCAAGGCAGGAACAGAAAACGAGAGCTAACTGGAGCTAACAAATCCTTAAAGTACAGTAGCACTTACCTTTAAAAAGTGCAATATAAAGTTTTATTTTGACAGTTTTAACATGTTAAATCAGAGAGGAAGCTTTACATGTTCAAGATAAAGTGACTGATTACAGTACGACCTTTAACAGGCTTGAGTTTGTTCGATGATTCTGATTTCTAAGGTCTGAGTAGAAACTGTGACAGTGTTGTTCACCCTCTCTCTCTCTCTCTGTGTGTAAGGAGAGGAGGAGGAGGAGGAGGGGTGACCCCGGAGAGATGGATGATGGGTCAGGTGCTGTCAGACTGGAGGGGTCAAAGGATCCTGGGGTTCAGCATCACACTCTGATTTTCTCCTGTCACTGTCATGGCTGTCTGTCTCTGATCCTTTCTCCCCCTCTCCTCTTCCTCCTCCACTCTTTTCTCATCCTATACTCGCCTTTGTTAAAATGATCTTTCCTTTTTAGTTCCTTTATTCATCCTTTGCTTCTTCCTTCCTGACTTTCATTCTGCCTTTTGTTTGTCTCTCACTTTGTTTTATTGTGCTTGAAAGCTCTTTATGTCATGTTTACATTCTTTCTTCCTTCCATTATGATTGCGGTGAGTCGGGCAGAGAGACAGTAAAGATAAAAGAGCAAGAAATATATATACCTATACTGCACCACTAGGCCACCAGGATATTGCATTCTCACTTTTTTGTTTGCATAATGTGTTGTTTTTAATTGGATTCTTTGTTTGATATTTCCTACTCAAGAACACAAAAATAATCTACATCTTTTTAGTTTCTGTTAAGACAGACAAGTAGTATTTGGTGTGTGTAAATGCAGAACGGATAAATGTGAATCATGAGAGGTTTCCATCCAAATGTAGCGTAAATCTGAACCAAATTTCCACAAAATCTGTGAAAAGAAAGTTCTTTTTTAGATCCACAACTGTTTTGCAAATATTAGGAGTTGGGTTCATCAAGATAAACAGCTGATGGCACTAATTTTCCAGTCCGGTGCCAATAAACCATTGCAGAAGAAGAGGGCGTAATGAGATGACGAAAAAAAACCTTGGAAAACATTTCTGTTTGTTTTCTTTATTATTTTGAGGAAATTTGGGGCATTCTGCTTTCTGCATTCTGCTTTGATACACCAATTGTCCCACCTCAGGGACAATTCCAATTTCCACTCAGATCTTTTTAAGCGCAAATTGAAAATGCGCATAAAAACAGGTGGATGGATACGCACCTACAGTGTCCTTGACTGGCTCTAATGTTAATATATACAGTTCCTCTATAAGGGTCGATTTTCTGCCAGTCTGTTTCGAATCATGTTCAATAGTTTGGATCTGTGAAGACTTGAATTTGAACTGACCTCCTGCATGTGAAATACAACATTTCTCCTGACTGTCCTCTCCCACTTTCTCTCTCCTGCCATCAATGACAGACCTCCTCCTCCTCTTCCTCCACCCTGACTCCCAACTTAATACCTGTATTTAGACTAATGTGACAGCGTTTGAACACCTGGACGCCTGTAATATGAGTGGTGTGGCCGCAGATCTGGGAGCTGCATCATGCCGCTGATGTGCTCGGTGTGATTTCAGCGCGACCACCTGGCTGCAGAATAATGACATATCTGCTCCCACACACTGTTCAGGAGCCGGTGATCAGAGTGGCTTCATCACAGCAGGGCAGACCCCACCTGACATCCCACGGCGAGGGAGAAGAGAGGAGGGTGGAAATAGACGGACAGCAGGAGAAAGGACGGGGACAGAGGAGGGAGGAGACATCTGAGCGCCTACATAGAAACTCTGAAAAATGGCAGTCACCTGTTCTTTCACCAATTGCAAACAAACAAAAATTTTAAAAGTTAATATCCATAATAGTCATAATAACAAAAAGTGTGGGCTGTGGGCTCCATTAAGGCTTAATTAAAATTAATCTAAAATCAGTAGCAACCAGCTCTTATAAGCTCAAATGCTCAAAAACAGCAATGATAAAATTCCCTTGGAACCTGCTGAAAAGCAAAGAAACAAAAAGTGTAAGAATAATAACATCTCTAATTGGGTTAGACCTCTATTTACCTTTTCAAAAGCCCATATGATTAACAAAATAAGCTACATGAGGATAAGATCACCAGAAGGGTGTCAACAGGGGAGACCGAGTCATCCAGGCTGACAAAAATATTAAAATGTTTGCTGAAATTATTCTTCTACCCATCCATCATTAGTCCTATAATAACATTATATCATTCAGACCGTTATTATCTGGTTTCCAGGGCCGTTTCTAGCTTTTTGGGGCCCACCCTCATTTCAAGCACTCATGAATACACACCAAATCTGCATCATATTCCACATGCTGATACATGCCGATTATTGTTTCTTATATTTTATATTTGTATTGTAATCAGGTTGTCCTTGAAAAAGAGAGCTTGCTCCCAATGGCCTGCCCTGTATAAATAAAGGTTTGATTGAATGAATTAAATGCATATAAATGAGACCAAATGCTACTTTTTACACCTAAAAAGTTAACTGCATTGTTAACATCAAAATCAAATAAAATATTTTTTTCTTAAACACATTTTGAAAAAATTACAAATTTATAAACAAGAATACCTATAAAATGAAGTATTATAATGTGACACTAGCAAGATCAAGATAAAAGTGCAAAACCATTTCGCAAATCAGACAACTAAAGTATTATTTGGCATAAAGATAAAGGTGCAAATGAATTACGAACAAATAAATTACACACAATTATCACTAGGAAGATTAAAACAAACTTTCAATTATCATCATCATCGAAGGATGAGTCCTTTTGGAAGCCATAGTGACAGCGCATAAAATATCTGTCTAAACATTGTCCTTGATCTAGTGATCTCACTGTCAGACTGTCAGACTTGATGCACTTGACAGACTCAGCCATCAACGTCAGTATGTCAATACATGAGAATCCAATGAAGACTTGGAAATTGGCTTGCTTGTAAGCATGGCTGTAGTGGTAAATAAAAGCTTGGGTAAACCCTACCTGACCTCAGCCACACTGTCTATATGGTCCTTAATATAGATCTATGTTTGTAATATAACTAACAAAACTGACTTATGGGGAATTCATTTGCATTTTGTGCTTCCTAATAACTGAAACTATCTGTCAGTTTTAGTGCTGTGTTTACAACAGTTACTGAGGTCAACAACCTTTTCACAGCTTAAGAAAACATCATGTTGTTGTGTAGTTTTAGTGCCTGTATTAAAAGATCTGTAAGTCCTTTTATAGCAGGTTTTGATATTGTGCTTTGATTTTGTTTGTTAGGATGTCCTTTAGTTTACATTTGGATAACAGATTGTGCCTTTAAAAATATTTACCATAACAGTAATTCATCTAGATACTGGTGTAAGTCTGTTTTTCAGTTTTCTCTGCCTCCCACTTTGAATGTGTTCATGTCTCTCCATCATCTGACACCCGGGCTGCACCTTCTTCCTTTTGAATCAGTTCACTTCACTTTCTCCTTGTTTTTCTTTCAACACCATCAACGTTACATCCTGCATTTCTTCCTCACTCCTGTCTCCTCTCTCCTGATTCCTTCACTCACTCTGGAAATGTAAAAAGCTTTCTTTTTAAAAGTCTGACAGAGCATGAAGCAGAACTTTAACTTGTATTGTGTTAATTACAGTAATTGTGGACAAACGACACACAGGGGGAATGTATCAGCAGTCGAGCTATCCAAACTATCAAGCTACATTAACATCACTGTAAAGTAAAGCAGCAGCACCTGATAAACTGGACAGTTAAAACACTAATGTCAATTAAAAAAACGTCAGCTCCACTGAAGAGTTTTTGCTCGCTACTTAATACGTTGTGTTTTGTCTGACATTATTATTTGATGCTGCACGTCAGTTAATGTCATATATGATCCTCTCAACTCTGATTCATTCGTCTGTCCCATTAAAGCGGCTCCAGTCTGCCTGCTAGCTTCAGCACACAAGGTGCGTTTGTTTTGAAACCGGCGTAGCATGGGTGGGCGGTGGTTTGTTGGTCCATGTTAACAGTAACAGCTGTCTCCGTGTCTCATACAAGGATACCGTGTTCAAATGGAAAACAAAAGGAGCGCTCCAAGAAGCTACAACAGAAACTGCAGTAGGAAGTCAGTCTGAGCTAGCAGCTGTAAAGTGTTGAAAGTTTGCATAAAACATTTCATGTGGTCACATTCGTGCAAGTACATGATGATCATTATGCTGTGTTGGTGCCCTACGCACAGTGTGTGATGTGTGTGTACGTAGCGGCAGCGCTGCTGGTTTCATTTAGCAAACAGCTATAAATGTGTAACAAGAAACAAAACGGCTTGCTGTGAGCCTTCAGCAACCTGATAACATTAGCAGCTGTTTGACGTTATTTTTATTTACCAATCAGCTGTACTTCAAATGTATAAACTTTTACCTGACAGCATTCTGTCTTGATAAATATCTCATCTTTAGGCTACTTATTCTTAGCTGAGTTGTTAGCTAGCTATGTCTGCTGGCTAACCTGCGTGACTTTAGCTGGTTCAAACTGAGCTGGTTAGCCAACAAACTTCCACATACACAATTAAAATGTGACAGAATATAAGTCGATATAGTTGATACAGGCTGTAATGGTTGCTAATGGAGCAGTTAACTTAACATTTGTCATGTTAGTTGGAAAAATATGTCAATTTAAGAGTAATTATTTCTGAAAGTTGACTTACAACAACCTGATCTCATCCGTGCGTGTCATTATTTTTGTGACCATTTTTTTGTCATTATATATTTTTCTGGTTCTGGCACAGAAATGTGACATCCTCATTATTAATCTCACCTACAAAGCTCTGATTGGTTGATTGTTTGTCTAATCAGGAAAACAGTTGTCAGTGATTACAACAGTAGATCTATTTGAATATTTGAAAAGTCCAGCATGAAAAACAAGATCTGAAGTATAAAACCTAAGCACCTTCTTGGACAGACTATTGTTCTTCAGTGGGAGCTGACCCACCTGACAGTGTCACTGCCTTGCTCCACCTACCGAGGTAGAGCGGGAATTGAACCTGTCACCCTGGTACATTTGGGGCGGTTTAACACTAACAGCATGGTTTTTCAGCTCTTTGTCAGCTCTGTTCCCATTCAGAGTGTGCCAGCAGAGACTCTGTCCGCTGCTTTCACATGGCACTGCCCTGAAAGCGTGGGAAAAAAAGGGGAAAAGCTACCACTTTACTCTCGTCTGCTGCCATGGAAACCAACTAACGGTTGGGACATTAAGGCAGTGATACGCAGGGAAACTTTGTGGGCGACACGGGCAGCCTGGCTGCTCTACTTTTTTTTTCTGTCAGGTTTCCTGCTCTCTGCACCCCTCTCCTGCTTTAGTTCTGTCTTCATTTTTTAGCCTTTTGCTCCTCACTCTGGTGCTTCTCCATCATGGAGGTCAGCCTGCGCTCTGTGTGGGATGACTCATGAATAACACTGTGCAAGCTCTCCCTTCATTTATGGATTTTTCATTTGATTTGTTAATTCTTTATTTGTGAGGTTGAGTATATTTTTGAAATTTATATCTACAAATCTATCATCTTCTTGAATAGAGCATAAAAAATGAGGATTTGTTTACCTTATTTATGTTATATAAACATGTATTATTTACATTTTTGCCAGCAACTAAGGACTATTTTCATGAACTGTTAATCAGATGGTTATTTTTGCGTACAAAATTGTGAAAAATGCCAGTGCAGTTTCCAAAAGCCCAAGTCTAAAACCTAAAGATAGTCAGAAAAGCAACAAAACCTGATGTTTTAGAAGCTGGAACAAGTTTCTGTGTTTTTGCATTCTGATAAATGACAAATAGTGAATCGATTGTCAAAATGATTTTCAATTAATTTTCTGTTGATGGACTAATCAGTTAATTGACTTGTTGCTTCAGCGTTACATTTCTCAAGTTATATTGGATCTAAAATAAAGGACTAAATTTATACCATTAATTATCAAAATGAAAGAAAGATCTATTAATCAGTCAATTCATTCATTGATCAGTCATGTCACGTGTGTGTGTGTTATGTCCGTTCCTGATCGATCACCTCTCTCTGGTTCTCTATGCAAATCTCTCCTTTTTCGTTTATTCATGTGTTCAAATGGATCCCCAGCCAGCGCCCCGTCTCCTTTAATTACACTGTGTGTGTGTGTGTGTGTGTGTGTGTTTGTGTGTATGTGCGTGTCAGTGTGAGTATGTGTGTGTGGGGAGCAGGTGATTGGTTGGCAACAGCTGGAGAGAGAAAGGAGAACACAGCTGCAGGGAGAGAGGAGAGGAAACCAGAGGGAACAGGAGAGGAGAGGAGAGGAGGGCAGGGGAGAGGAGAGGAGGGCAGGGGAGAGGAGTGGAGAGGAGAGGTTTACGAGTTTACAACTTAAAGGTTCCCTGTGGAGTTTTCTTGTAAACAAAGTTTATGTTTACATTCAATGTTAGTCACCAAATCGCACTGTCTCTATCCATGAGGTCAAAAAAATCTGTTGAGTGCATTTCCTTCTTCATAAAACATTTGCAGAGCCAATTTTTTAAAGTTTGAAACCTGCATTGTTTACATCGTTTGGCTGCTAGCACTCTTCTTCTTCACTGCCTTTGATGGCACACTACTGTTTCTGGTGTGTTACTGTCACATGGAAATCAGTGGAATCATGTTAAAAATGCAGAGGGAGGAATGTGCATACATGTGCATCCTCATACATGTACACACAAGCAAACAAAGCGGGTATCCACTCATACAAACATTGCTCCATTGCGCTACTAGTGGTCAAAAACTCCACAGGGTACTTTAACTGTTAGGCCAGTCCCCAAGGAGGAGGAATTTTACTCGTTTGCCCCCTTATGCTGGGATCATACTCCATGAAATGTTTCCCTTTTAAGATAATCATATGCCAGGCGATGATAGAGTCTCAAATTCTTGCTATGCCAAAAGACACTGCGGTTATAAACCTCGTCTTTCACGACTTCCTGCTAGTCTTTTGTCAGGACATCATGAGGCGTGTTTTCTTTTACTATGACACACTGGTATACTGTACTCTGATCCTGACACACACACACACACACATACACACACACACCACAGGGATCAGACCACACAGAGAAGCAGAATTAGTAACAAGATAGATTTTTGATGGATTTCTCACACTTTTTTTGGTCAGATCTCTGGTTGTGTATCGATGTAACACTGTGATCCAAAAAATAATGAATATGTAATAAAAATAGTCAGTAAACAGTATGTTTCTGTGCTGTGATGCAGATGACAGTGATGCAGCAGTACAGTGTGTAGGAGGAGTCAAGTGCCATCAACAGTCCCAGTACTCCCAGAGACTCCAGTAAAGAATGTCCTCATGGGTATTATAATTTTCACAACATATGCTGTTTGAGAGGTTTACATGAGATGTTATAGTACAGGAGACTGTCACAGATGACCTTATGAAACCTTTTTTTTTTTAATATATTCATTTTGCACCAATTTTAGCATGACCTCTCCTGCTCTAATGTCCATTTATGTGATTTATTCATTGTGTTTCTGTATCAAACTGCATATGTACAAGCTTAAACTTGATACAATGGATACAGTTTGAACAAAAAGCAGAAGAACCACCAGAAAACAAAAAGGTTTCTCTCTGCAGGAATTAAAGCACCATCTCCTTTTGACATACAATCACTGTCTCTTGTCTCATGTCTTTGTTCCTGCTTCTTCATTCACTTCACTTCTCAAATGGGACGCAGGAAGGATGAGGACGAGAGGTGGAAGAGGAGACATCCTGTTCCTGTCTTCTGCTCTTTTTTTCTCGTAAACCCAGTTCTGCTCATCGTTTTGTTCCTGATAAGGATTTTGAGGACGGTGGTGATGGTGCCAAGGATAACTGAGGGGTTTGTACTCAGTGAAAAGAGGATCGTTGATTGGCTGCAGGGAGGAGGAGGTGTCCAACCCTGATCAGCATCATGACTCAATCATCAGGCTTTCAGATAGTAATAAATATATCAGTGATCATTAGCACACTCACACAGACAGAGTGGGAAGTTACAAAGGTTTGAAATAAAAACTAAAGAGAAATAGATTTTAAATTAATATAAATTAATATTATTCAGTTTCTACCTCTAATTTGACTGCAACAGAAATGAAAAATCACACCATGATACTTCTCAGCTCTCAATCTTCTAATTTCATTCCATATTTTTTCCTCTTATACAATCTGACCTTTGAAGTCCTCACTATGAATTATATTGTTTATCTAGCCAGCTGGTGAAATGATTACCAGCTATTTAAAGTAAATCACAAGGTTTAAAGTATAAATCTGCCATGTTTTCAGAGTATTTTCCCTAAAAACCTAAATTACTTAAAATGACTAAAATCTTAATGTGATCCTGCATAATGATGGTCTGTGAGTTGTCTGTAAATCTTTATTCACGCTCAGTCACTGGACATGACACAGTCATCTCTCAGCAGAAATTTGGCATTTTTTCGCCAGAAATTGGCACCAAACTTCCTTCATGTAGTCGACATTAAGGGCAGTTGACCCATGTGATTGGCTGGTTTGATGCTTCAGTAATACTCTGCACTTGCTCAAATAAAGCTGGTAAGAAAATATAATGTCGCTTAGAAGACTAAGAGTTCAAAAAAGAGCATTTTAGTTTTCTATTTTTCCATTTCCACAAAAAAAAAACCTGTCTTACCTGAATTAGAGAAGCAGAGGAGGCTACACGTGATCAAGTTGATCATCTCTGCGTTGTTTTATTTGTGTTGCTGAGTGCAGATTAGATTAACCCTTCTGTACTAACCAATCAGATCGCCCAAATGAAACCACCCGGAAGTGACCACCGCGTCGACCAGGATGAGTGGCGCTCAGTGTGTGTGTGTGAGAGAGAGACAGAGAGAGACAGAGAGAGAGAGAGAGAGAGAGAGAGAGAGAGAGAGAGTGTGTGTGTGTGTGTGTGTGTGTGTGTGTGAGGGCATGTTAGGGCTTATTTAGCTTCATGATCCCTCATCCCACAGCCGAAAGCATCAGCAGCCATCATCCTACACGCACACACAAACACACGTACTGAGACAGCGAGCAGCAAGCTAGCGCTTAAAGCAAAACTGGGCTTCCATGGCCATCCATTATCACTGACAAGCTAAATGTACCATGGTACACCATATGGTCCAGACAGAAAGAGAGAAAGGGAGGGAGAGAGAGACTAGAGTAAACTGGAGAGAGAGGCTGAGCGAGAGAGAACAAGGGAGAGCTAAAAGAATGAAAAAGAAACAAGAAAAGAAGGGAGGGTTACATACATCTTTAATACAGTTAAGATGTGTTTTTTTACTTCATTTCACTCTGTGTTGTTTTCATAATATATTTTCACTAAAATGTATATCCCTACAAATAAATACAGTCACATTTAAACCAATTTCTCTTCAAAGCTAAAATTAGCATTAAAAAGCCCCAAACTTGGAATATATGTGAGTTTTAATTGTGAACTTCTCCTCCCCCAAATTCCCAGAAATATGAGAGGACACTGGTGTCTTCAATGTTAGCTCCGACCCCGACAAGGCTGCCCATTGTGCCCCGCGCAATTTGGCAGAGAAATCCGGTGTTCTTTTGTCCAAATTTTGGAAAAACACAGTCAGTGTTGCCTTTAGTATCCCAAAAATCATTGCAAGCCAGTCACATGTTATGGTCAGGTTAGTGGTGGCAACTCACAATGAAGTTTTTGTAGATATTGTAAATGTACTAAATGTATTTATAAAGGAGGCGAAACAGACACGAGTTGTTTCTGTTTAAGTCTTTTTAGTATTTGGTTTGTTTTCTGTGAAAAGTAACTGAACACTGGCTGCTGTTATTTTGTATTTGTTCTGTGTTTATTGTGTGGTACAAGTGATTCTACTTATTACTTCTACTTGATGAATAAAAATAATAGAAATCTTTGCAGACTGCTCAGTTTAGGAGGTTCGCCCACCCTCCCTTCAGTCCTCCCGAGGGCTACACCCTCTGAATTTGGACAAAGCCTCATGGGTGCCACCTGGTAAACCTCCCCAGCCTATCACAAGACAGAGCTGTACCTGCCACTGTATTACAAACACGGCAGCTCGGACAGAAAATCAGAAAAAAATATTGCCATAAAATTAGAAATCTGCATGCAAAACCTAAAATGCAATATTTCTTCTTCTTCTTTTTTTCTTCTCTTTGCTATAAACTACAAACACACACACACTCACACACATCATGTTGGTGAGGCTGTTACCATAAAGCTTGCCGCAGGAAACATCTGTGCAGACAAAACAGACACATTCAGTTTAGACAAAACCACAAAGAGAGCACCTCTACTCACACACACACTTCGAATAGTTGATATAATGAAGTGAGACACTGAAAAATTCCTGCAGTTACAAATTGATCATATTCATGTAATTCTGCCTCTACAAGAGATATGACTATTTTTTGATTATAAAACACACGTGTCAATCGCACAAAGTACAAGGTAGAGGTGTGATTATTTCAACATCTTAATTAAAATACTAATAAAGTTTTAGGACAGCCATTTCAATTTACAGATGCTTCCTTATATTATGGTTCAGTATTTTATTATTAATATAATCATTCTT
>CM076463.1:23330142-23335142 GCA_038419695.1 Scomberomorus guttatus
CACACACACACACACACACACACACACACACACACACACACACACACACACACACACACACACACACACACACACACACACACACACACACACACACACACACACACACACACACACACACACACACACACACACACAGATAAGCTCTTAGAGAAGCTCTGACTCCACGTTTTCACAGGTGTACAGTGGCATTCCCCAAAAGGAGTGTCTCTCTCTCTCTCTCTCTCTCACACACACACTACATAATGTTCAAATCAAACAGATAGACTAGTGTTAGACTTTTTACATAACTTATTATACACAAAACACCTGAATAGAAACACATTTTTTTGTGGTTGGCTACTGGCTTGGCTACTGATAAAAAGATAAATATGAAGATACAGTCTAATTAAATTAATTTCTGTCAATCTGTGACATTGTAAGACCTTCCTCTTCTTCTTCATCACAAACGGCAGCTGACAAAATTCATACAGTATGTGTAGACAGAGGAGAATAATTCACTAATCCATTAAATAATATAAGTTTTTCTTGGTGTGAACCAGTGATGAAAGGCCACAACATAAAAGTTACTGCCTGAGCAAACTCCACCCATTAAATGGAGCTATTAGTCCCACCAAGATAATTAATTCCACTGTAGTCCCGCCAAGAAATGACCAGATGTTTGACGAATAAAATTCTGTCTGATTTCTTTTATTTGGGTGCTGTTTGTCCCATTCTCCAACTGATCTGGTGCAATAGCGTCCCCACTTGCTGTAGCAACCTTATATGCACTGGAGTTCATGTTGTTCACAACATATGAGATGCACTAACTGTTTACTTTGGTAACAGCGTGAGAAAAATGCATTGTTTTGATACCAGTCCTACCAGAGTGCTGAGTAATATTATTTTTTAATTATAAAAAACAGTTATTGTTAGTGAGTAATACTTATCAGAAGTGTTTCCAGTAGACTTGTGATACCCAGACATTGGCTTTCAAATGCCACACGTCCGTGACTTGCCTTGTTTATTCATGCATTTACTACAAATTCCAATAAATAAATAATAATAAAAAAAAACTGTAAAAGTGGGAGGGGCAAAAACAGGATTTTGAAATGTGAAAGGACATGTCATCTCTGTCCCCAGTGGAGATTGGGCCCTTGGGCACAGGGGTCCTGTCTAAAATGCAGACTGTCCTCTCAAGAAAGATTTCCCATTTCTTACTGACAGTCAGCGTTTGTTTCTTTTAACCATGAACCTCAATCATTCCCTAAATTTACAAGTGTTTATTACTGTAATAATAACAATAATAATAATCTTTATTTATAAATCACCATTCATAAAATGTAGCTCAAAGTGCTTAACCATGTAACCATGGCGATGAAGGTCCTCCAAACACAACAAAGTAATTTTAGCTCAAACCATGATGTTTCCCTAACCACCTCGTCTGTGGGCCTAAACTAAACTAACCATGTGACTTTTTAAATGGTCATTGGTAACAGTTGTGGAAGGCATGTTGACCTAACTATAGGGGCATCAGATGTGTTTCAGAGGGCATGGAACAAAAACTTACTATTTTGTTGTAATTTGGGGGACTTGGAGATTGGGCGTACATGATGTATTTGTAGCGATTTAGCAAGAAGTTGACCAAGACTAATGTATTTGTGCTTTCACAATCAAGGAAGATACTTCTTCTATCTGGCATCAGTCCTCATATAAAAATCAATACTTTTTAAATGGTCCTTAGTATCACAGTAACAATACTTTTGGTATGAATCCCCCCCCCCAAATGTTTTCTTTCTCTCCACCATTCTCTCTCCACATCGCTCTGTTTCCCTCAGTTCATAATTGACTCTCTTTTCTCATATCCATTCTTTCTTTAAACATATCTCTTTTCACTCTGCACGCTTTTCTGTGACTTTCTGTATCAGTACTGGTGTCCCTCTTTTTTCCTCCATATCTCTCTAGCTTTTTTTCTCTCTCTCTCTCTCTCATCTCAGCTGTTTATCTGTCTCTCTCTCTCTGCCTGTCTTCCTTTCATCTCTCGCCATCTGCCTTCCTCCATCTCCATTTTCTCCTCTCTCTTTCCCCTCTCTCTCTAACTTCTCTTCTTGTCTCTCTCTCTCTCTCTCTCTGTGGCTCTCACCCCTCCCTCTCTTCTCCCTAAAAACTTGGCAGTGATCCCTGTCGTGTTTTTTTTTTTTTTTCTCCCTCCACTCCTCGTTTGGGGGATTGCGAATGAATGCGATCCAATCTAGACCTCGGCTAAGAGACATGAATTTTCATTAATTACAACCTTGTCAGCAAAAGCATTATGGGAGCTGAATATGAAAATGCTAATGAGGGGAGCTCATTTGCATATTTTTCTTTGTTGGAATGTCATTAATTATTACGTTTTATGATGATGAATGCAGCTGTCGATGGCTGGCCCTCCATGCCTAATTAGCTATCAGAAAATCCTCCAATCAAAAAAATGGATAGGGATCCCAAACTTTACTTTTCATTTTACACCTCTTTCACTTTCTCTCTTTCTTTTGTCATTTTTCAGTAATACAACTTTACACATCCTCTCATTTATGATCATTATATATCAGCTGTTATCCCTACTTTTTGCTATGTTTTTTATTCTTTTCCTTCTTTTAATGCATGCAACCATGTAGGATGGGCCATAGCGCAGGCACAGATTTTTTGAGGCAAGCTGTCTTTGGTCGCTGAAGATTTAAATCAGCCATCACTGAATGCGTTGCAGTGTGATATAGGACCTCATTTTGGATTGATGACCAAAGATTTCACCATTTCTCATATGATCGTCAACTTTTATCTGGCACAGCTCCAAATCAATCTTTTGCTTTAGCTCTAGTCATTTCTAGAACTACCTCTAGTCCTTCAGTTCGAGCTCCTTCAGACAATCTTTTAGACCCAACTCCTTCAGTCCTTTAGCTGTAGCTCCTAGCCCTGTAAACTAAATCCCTCCTCCTTTAGTTTGTTAGCCCTTTTAGCTCTCATCTTCCAGTCTTCGTTCAACCCTCGCTCCTTTTGTTAAGGCTACAGATTTTTGGTGTAGGTTCTTTAGCCTAAAAATGTATCCCTTTAGTCTTCAAGCCCCTTTAGTTGTAGTCCTTCAGTCTAATCTAGCTGCTTTTTTAAGATCCATTAGCTATTTTTAGGCTTTGGTTTATTAGATCTACACCGTTTAATTTAGTCCTTCAGTACTAGCTTCTTTAGGCCTGATTTTAGCCCTAGCTCTGTTCTTAATAGCTTCTTTAGCATTAGACCTTTGGTCTTAGTCCTTTAGTTCTAACTCCTTTAGGTCTTGCCCCTGTAGTCTTGGTTCCTTACACCTAACCAAACAATGAATCCCTGTCTCCCATTATGCCAATCACTTTTAATTTTTAGGTCCTTTAATTCTGGATTATTTAGCTAAATTATTTGGTCAAGGCTCATTTTGTTGTAACTTCTTTTCTCCCAGTAAATTCATCCTTTGTTTGGTACTTGTAGCTTGCTTAGCCTGGTCTGTTTAGCTTTTTCTGATTTAATGATCTGCATTGCACATTCACGCTAAACTGTACACTTTATTAGCTAACTAACTAGCAATGTAGTTCTTGTTTAACAACTAGCAATGTAACAATTACAGTTAGCTAATCACATGTATTTTTAACATAGGTAGCTGCTCTGATTATCTCTAAATCACTAACTAAAGAGAAGGCCAATCAGCTGGATTGGTGATGAAATGATCAGTGTCTAGTCAGACACAGATAGAAGTTGTTCAGGTCTGTTGAGATGGAAAAGTTCTGAGGCCATCACATCACCTGAAACTCCTGTAACTACCCGTGTCTCTCCTCCTTGTTGTTGTTCTTTCCATCTCTCTTTCTCTATTGTCTAAAAAGTGTAACAATGAAGACTTAACAAATTCCCCCTTCCAAAAACCCACTAACGAACACCCCCCTCTATAGGCTTAATGAATGCCAGGCTTAATTAGAGCACCATGATGTCAGAGGCATTAATTATCAGTTGGCTTCGTTTCAGAAAACACACACTGTCTCTCTGTCTGTCTTTCTCTCTGTCTGTCTCTCTGTCTCCATTTCTCTCTGCATCTGTTTTTTCTTTTTGTCTCTCAGTCATGTTCAGACTGAGCTTCCTGTCCCTGATGTTTAACTCAGATTTGTTCATTTAGTAGAAGAGACTCAGAGTGAAATTATTTCAGATTTACACAATTTTTTGACATGCTCCTAAATCTGATACATATCTGATTTGTGGCAATGTGAGTCTGAAAAGTCATATCTAAATTCATGTGACTTTTACAAAGCTCTAGCATTTGTGGTCTGGCATACATGATGATGTTGGTGCTGCTAGGGAAAAATGAAGGACAGCTGATGGAGGTTGTCAGTGGAGGGGTAGCTGAAAACACAATATCTGACATATTATTACTTTATGAAGTTGTAATGTTGAATAGGTTAGCAAATAATTGTCTATTTAAATGTCCTTATCATTCATTTGAAGACATGTTTGTGTCCACCTGATGAATACAATTCCAATATTCACTCTCCTTTTAGCTCTGGTTTGGTCAAGTCCTAAGAAAAATATCTTGCTCTTTACAGTAGCTACGAGATGTTAACTTTGTGTAACTATGTCTGCTGTTTGGTGCTGGGCAATAGAGGGTAGATACCTGACCCGAGCCTTGGGTTTGGTCACATCGGCTGGGCTAGCCTGCTTGATTTTTGAAATTTTATTATATTTATAATTGCTGATGACATTGTGTAATGTGTGTTTATATGTTAAAACAATCCACCTATAGCCTATATAAAACATTGCCTTTTGACGGTCATTTACAAGGTGCTCACACATGTGTAATCAGGTTAAACAGGCACGCTGTAACCGTGGTAACAACAATTGCGTGACAGAGTAACACAAACTCAGTGCTTCAGCTTACATTAACTGTGTCAGACTCAGGTCAGGTTCTGACATAAAAAACTTTTCTACTTGTATATAACTTATTCTCTGCTGTTCACACACTCTATATAACA